>JAKTWT010000060.1:0-140798 GCA_030582155.1 Hansenula lynferdii | reverse complement strand
TCTGGGAAATCATCAGATCTAAACTTCCATCGAACATTCCCTACATATACAAACAACTATCACTACAGCGACTCCATCCATCCTACCCGCCACCCTGTATGCACAAAAAAACGGTTAGATCAAGAATATGATATAATTTAAGACATAATATTATATAAATCATGACGTACAGTGCGTGTCCAGTCTCGGCCTCAGGATTTTAAAAAGCTGGGACGCTGGGACTATTGTATTAATAAGCAATTATATAATTAAACACCATAAATGCTCAGTTTTTAACATATTCCAAAGGGTTTTCAGGAATAATTATGAGTATTTAACCTGCTAAATGAGCGAAATTAATTGCTCCATATTTATTATTGTTTCAGTGATGTCATAAATAATTATCGAAATTCGACTTTTGAAATTTGGTGACAATTTGTTCAAAACGACAGAAGTTTTTTTCCGATCACGTGACCACATTTCAAGGTCAATTTTGAAGGCCTTTCTGTATAATAATTGAAGATTTAAAACATTGGTTGTAATCTATGAAACGAGCTCTTTCATCAGATCTATTCAATACCATTATTAGCGAAGTATTGGACTCACAATTGGATCACAAAAAGCAGTGATTTTCAGTCATTTCAAGACATTTTATGCACCTTTTGCATGGGTTCAAATTCACATTCGAAGATATCTCCTGTGTAGATGAGACTGGAATGTGTTGTCATTCAGGAGTTTGAAGGCCTAAATTACCCGATAACGTTTCAATGCCTCGGATTGGGAGATACTATCATCTCTAGTCTTTTATTCTGGGTCTCGATTTAACACAAGGGATCCATCTGATTTATAAAAATGATTATAACGCTATGTAGCGATGAGTAATTGGGATGAAGTCAAGTTTACTGAAACATTAAAGCACAGATTTTTTCTTGATGGAAAGCTGGTCCAAATTCATTTGACTTATGATGTTCCAAGAATTCGGTCTCAATAAACAAATGGGGTGGACACTTGGCTTCCAGCTATGAATCTTGATACAATCATTGATAGATCGAGTGAACTAATTTTTCATTTGTACATTTCTTTATCTTTTGGAGCATGGGATGACACGTTAACTGCTGTTTTAGAGAGAAAAGTTGTAAAACCAATTAGTCTTGTACTAATCATTCAAGTGATGATATTTTATTGAAGCCGGATGTCAAATAAGCCTTTTGATTTGGTCATGTACATTGTATTTCATTATGATCCAACTTATGGTTGGAGATGGAAGAGAGTGAGATGTCCACAATATTAATCCATCAAAGTTGGTGTTTGTTGTTTGGAAGTTAAAGTTCAGATATGTGATCTTTTAGCAATAAAAGTGCTTTGATCAAAGGCTTATTTAATCTATTGGTTCATGGCCAATTAATTGATCATATATTTCCATTCTAGAAACTATCAATTCAAAAAAGTTTAAAGAATCTAATATTTACAGTTAATTATTTGAAAATAATACGGTTGCTTAACATTCAAAGCTGAAGCACCCTAATAGTCCAAAGTTTCCATTTTAAGACGTTTCTAGAATTTGAGGTGAATCGTATACTTTTTCAAATGTATCAACGCTTTAAAGATTTTTACTACGTGCAAGAGTGCTAATCTGAGATCTTCTTTCCTCTTTGAGTGCAAAACCCTTTTATGACGTTCGGTCGATTAAACGCTGATTAAACACCACAGATCTTCATAACTCGTATTTGTTTCAACCGTCGATCAATTAAATACAGATGTGAAGGTAAACCCAGATCCCAGATCCAAAAACTTGTCTTCTCAAAGGGGAAATCTTGAATGCTAAGGATCTTCAGCTTTGAAAGCTCAAATTTGTCACTGAGTGAACTGGATCTTAGCAAGGTTATATAAAGGATGTAAAATACGTGAAATTTCAAAACTCATCATGATCGAAAGAATATCATATTCATCAAAGTTGATTGTTCAAACTAGGTTCAATAATAATTTTACTTAAGATGAAAGTTCAATCAATTTTCTTAATTGCTGCTTCGACATTAACTTTTGATATTGCCTTGTGTGCTCCTTTAAACACTACTAATAGGGCATCTATTGAAGGAGTCTCCACTACTGGTGAAGAAGATGGTATAATGTCACCACATTTTTCTTTAGATTTGGGATCAACTGAAATGGCAAATTATTCTGATATTTATGATTGGGATTTTGAACCAACAAACAATTTAAGTAAAAGAATTGATGTTAAAAGTTGTGCTGTTAATTATTTTACTAATGTTGGTTCTTTTGCTGATCATGTTATAGCTTTTTCAAATTTTAAAGGAGCTATAAAACCAGTAGCACAAGAAATTAAAGATCAATCTGATAATCATAATTGTGGTATTTTCAAAATGACCCAGGGTAGTTATCGTTTCAGTTATACCTCTTCTGGTAGACATTGTGATACTACAGCTAGATCAGAGACAATTGAAGGTGCACTTATGAAAGCGTACAACACTTATATCCATAACAATTATAATAGTATTTGGTGTTTGGAGCTTACACATCATGGTACTTGGCATGGATATTTACTACTTGGTCCTGATAAACCATGGCCTGAAAATCTACAATGTGGTCATAATAATAGTGGTCAATGTGTTAAAGGTAATCAGCATGATCGTTGAAGTTCATAAACTTGTCAAATTACTGATATAAGTAATTCAATATATGAATGTTTACTCAAAAATTTGATTTAATAGTTGTAGTTGTATCAATATGTAATCTTAAACTAGCGTATAAGAGATCTTGGAAATGCTTTTAAGAATCTGACATCTTCGAAGCTCGATTACGAGTGAAAGAGTGATATTGTTCGTATACGTCGTGTTTTCACTCAACTTGGAGAAAGCACCAACCATATGGGTTATTGCTTGAATTCATTAAGAAAACGGATATACTTACCAAGTGAAGAGTAATATCCTATATTGCATGTACCAATGATTGAAGATCATATATTTCGTCCACTCAGCCATAGATGAAAGATCTCGATTCTTTGGTCAATTCAGGAATCCGCCCCATATCATTCGGATACATAATGATGCATATAGAGATTTTCTATACATATTAATACCTTCTACAGCCGTGATACTTATCATGGAAAGATCGTATCATAACAGGATTTTTAAACAGTATTGAATCAAGAAAGCATATGTTAGTATTGGTTAATCAGAGTATCATGGAAGAATGATCTATATTCGATTTCCAGCACATGATATCATGTTTTTTTCTGGCTTTTTGTTTAAATATTGTCTAGCAATTATCATCAGACTGTATATTGAATCTCGAACATGGCACCTGTTTCAACGTATATATGTTTATGTATGCTTAAGATTTGCATATATAGCTTTTGTTACGAAAGAAGAAACGTGTATGTTTTGAACGGGTATTAGTACTCATAAGTAAATTTGATCAATTGATCATCTAGATTTGAAATTATTACTAAGGCTCAAGTCATTGGAATATTTAAAACGTGATGGATCCCACCAATTTACCCCATGATACTATATTAAATAGCTCTATATAGATTTTTTTACAAAGATGAAGATTCAATTAATTATCACCATCACTACATTATTATCTCCATTATTGGCTGCTCCATTAAACAGTACCAATAGACAAGAAACTGCAGGAGTTTCAGAAGTTTCATCAAATGAAGGTGGATTATTAGCACCACATTTTGCCATTGATATGGGTACAAATGAAACAATGGATTATTCAAATCATACATGGGAATATGAATCATCAAATAATTTAAGTAAAAGAATTGATGTTAAGACATGTGGTGAAGGTTTTAAAACCTATGTGGGTACATTTACTGGGTTAGCTATAGCTGCAAGTTCATTTTATACAAATATAATTGCCACTAGTAAACAGATTGAAGAAATGTCTCAAACTCATAATTGTGGATTAGTTCATGGTGCTAGTCATAATTTCCGTTATGTTTATTCATCATCTGGTAGAAATTGTGATACCACTGCAAGAGCTGTTACAATTCAAGGTTCATTAGAAAAGGCATTTGATACATATATTAAAAATAGTTATAATGAAATTTGGTGCTTAGAATTAACTCATCATGGTACTTGGCATGGGTATTTAATGATTGGTCCTGATGCTAAACCATGGCCAAGAGATCTTTATTGTGGGAATGATAATAGTGGTCAATGTGTTAAAGGTAATCAACATGATATTCATGGATGATTGGAGGCCAAAAACTGGGATTAACTAGAGCTCTATTTTTTGTTTAATCAATCGACTTGAATACCCTCTTAATCTTTGTAGCTTGCATTACAAATATTGAAATCATGGCTAATCTATGCAAAGTCGACGAATCTAGATCTGGGTCAATTGAAGTGGTAGCTCATTGGAGTCTCAAACCCGCTTCATATGTAATTCAAAAGATCTATTTCAAGAACTAGTCTTACCAATGGGAATACCTAGAGCCTAGAAGGTTAAATCTAATAATCGTATATGAAGTAAACTTGCTTTTTGTTGAGTACTACTGTCAAGATTTTCGTGTAGATCTCGTAAATTTTTCAAAGGGCCTATGATTTGATTCTCGGTTTAAATATTTTACCCATTTTACACCAAAACTGTGATATGATATTAGTCGGAAAAGTACTAGAACCTTTTTGAAAGAATCTGGAACCAGGGCTCTGTTGGTGTTTTTTAATAGATATTAGGAATGATTGTTTACAGGCTTTTCAAGGACTAGCCAAGATTTCAAGATGATAAACTGATTATATGCAGGCGTGGCAACTGAAAGATTGACATGATGATTTACAAAATGAGGTCCTTTTGTCAACGGGCGTGTTTGCCTGATGGGGTTGTATGTCCTTCCTTGTTGAGCATAGGTATAAGATAATTAGGTGGTAAAGCTTGAGGCACATATGTTTTGAATTACTGATCATCATAGCAATACACATTGCGATTATTTAATCGAATGCCTGGGTAGTATACGGTATGATTTTGTTTCAGATTGTTGATCTGAGTTGGATCTGGATCTCAAGGGTTCTAAAAGCATCTGAGATTAATATAAAAAGGCTGAATAATCCTAACTGAAAGCATGCTCTAATTGAATAATATCCATACAAATTCATCAAGATGAAGATTCACAGTTTGATATTCACCTTGGCTTCTGCTTTCACATTGGCAAATGCCGCTCCATTAAATGCCACTGCTGAGTCATCTGACACTTCCTTTATAAGCTCTGTTAATTCAGCTTTTCAAGTTGATGGAGCATTATTATCACCTCGTTTCTCTCTTGATCTTGCCTCTGGTGATATGTCCAATTATTCAAACTATGAATGGGATTATAATTCAATCAATAACAAGACTAAGAGAATTGATGTTAAGGCATGTATTGAGCATGTTGGACATGGTGTTGATCATTTCAAGAGATTTGTTGATGCTTTTGATTCATGGACAAATGCATTAAAGACAATTAGTGATTTAATTAAAGGACAATCTGATAGTCATAATTGTGGGATTGTTCATGGTATTAAGGATGATATTCGTTATACGTATAGTTCCTCGGGTAGGAACTGTGATACAACTGCAAGAGCCGTGACTATAAAAGGTGCATTGGAGAAATCATTTGAAACTTATATTAGAAATGGGTTTAATGAAGTCTGGTGTATGGAACTAACTCATCATGGTACTTGGCACGGGTACTTGTTGATTGGACCAGGTAATTGGCCTAACACTTATAGTTGTGGACATGATAACAGTGGACAATGTGTCAAGGGTAATCAACACGATGTTCATTATTGATGGATTTGTTCTAGAGAAGATCTTTTGTATAATTTCGCAGTTTACCACACCTTTTGACGTGACAAGGGATGTAGAGAACAAGCGAATCGGCTCATCAGGGGTTATATCGATGGGTATAAAAAGGGTTTAATTTGTCGTAGTTTGAAAGTTGATACCTTATATCTCTATCCCTCTACAACCATGAAGCTCTCAATAATCCTCCTATCAGCTATTACACTCACAGTCGCAGCACAAAAAGACACACCTCCACCAATTTGGAAACGAGTCACTGTTGCTGAGGACACTCTTGTGGCCAAGAGAGAAGCAGCCACCATCACCACTGTCTGGAAGCGTGGAGAGGAGACGGGTGTTGTCAATTAGCAGAGATCGCATTGCTGTTGGTTATATTAGTTATACTATTCATATTATATTGATGTTGATGTTGATGTTGATGTTATTTGTAGATATCGGTTTTAGTGCGCTGGCGAATTTCCGGATTCATCGAGCAAAGGACAAAGATGAGACAATATAACAACTGTATAACCATATAATATATAACAAACTATATTCATTTTCACATTCTATTCTACTATAACCATATATCCACAATATGCCACAGAAAGGAGCCTACGAGCTCGTGGACCAGCACAGCTTCGACACGGACCTCGAGCAGTCCACAACATCACCAACAGTGGACCTCAGCAGGCTCGACACCATAGCGAGTCCCACACGGGCCAAGTTCACCTGGAGAAACATAAAGAGACGCAAGTGGGTGGTTGTGTTGATAATGCTGGCACTGTTTGGTATAGTGTCGGCTATTGTCTACACAGTGTCCCATGGGAACGACGTGCTGGATCTGTACAAGACCAAGCCCACAACCTCAGAATCGCCAGAAGTGGGCAACGAGAGCAAAGTGGAGCCTACAGAGCCCACTGAGTCGATTGAGCCTACTGAGTCAATCACCCCAAGTGAGGTATCAAAGCCTAAGCAGAAAAAACCAGTCACAATGGACGACGTGAGGGCTGGAAAGTTCTATGTCTACGACTCGGACATCAGATTCGTACAACCAGCAACTGACGCTTCAGATTTCGTTGATGAAGGGCTCCATTACACAAGGTTCCGTGGTAAAATTGTTGCTGAAAAGGCCACAGATGCTTCTTACAGCGAAACATTGGTATCGTCTATGGATTTTGAGTATGAAGGTGTCAAACATACCATTGCGAAATTTGAACCAAATAGTGACTTATCACTGGCTATTGTCTCCACAGATGAAGAACAACTCTTTAGACACTCCTCAAATGCCCATTATTGGATCTATAACATTAAAGAGCAAACATTCACACCAATAGCCAAACAAGGTGATGGGAATTTACAAAAAATATCATTTGCCCTATGGTCACCAAATTTCCACTATATCTCCTATGTCCAGCAAAATGATATCTACATCAAGGATCTACGCAAGGATAATGTTAAAAGAGTTACAAATGATGGGTCTGATAAAACATTCAATGGTAAAACTGATTGGGTTTATGAAGAAGAAGTTCTAGCTGATGATAAGGCTCTTTGGTGGTCCCCTGATGAAACCAATGTGGCGTTCATGCGCACAGATGAGAGTAAAGTTCCTAAATATAAATTGGATTATTTTATCAAAGGTGATGATAGTGTTTCCAAATACCCTGTTACCAAGGAAATATCATACCCCAAACCAGGTTTTGAAAACCCAAAGGTTTCATTGAAAATGTATTCATTAGATTCTGGTGAAGTTGTTGATGTTAAAAGACCTGATTCGGATCTTGGTGATGATTTTATCGTTTATGAAGCGGCATTTATAGATGATGAGAATTTCCTTATTAAAGAAGCAGATAGAGAATCAAATAGATTAAATGTTCGTGTTTACAATCCTTCAACAAATGAAGGAAAATTGATTTATAAAATAGATGCAGGGAAACAGTATAATGGATGGATAGAAAAATTCACTAAGCTAGTCCCCATCCCTCCAAGGGAAGGTTCCACTTCATGGGGTTATGTTGATGTATTGGTGAATAACGGGTTTAACCATTTAGCATATTTTGAAACTGCACAAACTGAAACTCCTAAATTCTTAACTTCAGGTGATTGGGAAGTTTTAAATTCACCAATTAGTTATAATAAGAAGAAAGATATTGTTCTATTCCATGCAAACAAAAAATCATCTACAGATAAACATATCTATACTGCAAATCTATCCACAGATGAAATTGCAGCAGTAGGTGATGCCCTAGAAAGTGGTTATTATGAAGCTTCATTCTCACCAGAGGCTCAATACCTTGTTATCAACTATCAAGGTCCAGATTCTCCATATCAGAAACTATACAAATTAGAGGGACTATTAGAGATTAAATTAACTTCCCTAGGAACAATGTTGGAAATGTCTAAATTACAATATAATATCCCTACAAGTCAAATCCATAGAGTACAAGTGGATAAATATGATGATGAATCACCATTAGAATTAAATGTTATTGAAATTTTACCAACAAATTTCGATCCATCTAAAAAATATCCATTATTAGTGAATTTTTATGGTGGTCCAGGTTCTCAAGTTGTTAATTGTAAACATAATGTTGGGTTTGAAAGTGTTGTTTCAAGTTCAATGGATGCAGTGGTATTATACATTGAACCAAGAGGTACCGGTGGACAAGGTTGGAAATATAGATCATTTGCTAAAAAAAACATTGGATATTGGGAACCAAGAGATATAACCTCAGTGACAACAAAATGGATTGAAAAAGGTTTTATAAATACAGAAAGAGTTGCACTTTGGGGTTGGTCATATGGTGGATTTACCACTTTGAAAACTTTGGAATACGATGCTGGTAAAACTTTTAAATACGGTATGGCCGTAGCACCAGTGACTAATTGGTTATTATATGATTCTATATACACTGAAAGATATATGGATAAACCAAATAATAATAAAGATGGATATGCAAATTCACAAATTTCCAATATGAAAAATTTGAGTCAATCGAAAAGATTTTTAATTATGCATGGTACAGCTGATGATAATGTTCATATTCAAAACACTTATTCCCTTTTGGATAATTTAGATTTAAACACAGTGGAAAATTATGACGTTCATGTTTTCCCAGATTCAGATCATAGTATATATCATCATAATGCAAATCAAATTATCTATGATAAATTGATTTCATGGTTAAAAGATGCATTCGAGGGAGATTTTGATAAAATTGGTAATTAATATAATGTTTTTTCATGAACCCTTTGTAAAACGATCATTCAATCCTGATGCTTTTCTAAATACTTCATTTCGTATCTCTGTGTTTAAACTTTCACTAGAATCATATTTAACACTATCCTTATCGTTTAAACCTTGTAATTTTCTTCTTTCATTATGTTGCTCTAATAATGATGGTTTCTTTATGGTGGTCTCTGTAGACTTGATCTGGGATTGTAGTTTCTTTGTATCAGTTGCCCACTCTGGCTTCATAGACATCCATGCATCATGTTTGGAATTATTTTCATTAGTCCTCACATCAATGTTTTTATTTCCATCATCTTCTTGGTTCTTATAATCATTTATACTCGGTCCTGCAAATTCATCATCTGAACTTGATTCATCACCTGTTGGGTTCACTCTGCCTAATCTCTCATCTCTTATTCTCTTGATCTTATTTGGAACTTCTGGACCAATCATTTGTGATTGATTGGGTTAATATTCTTCACGTTGTGGGTCAACTTTGAAAGATTATATAAAATTTCGCGCATCTACAATTTCCAATACTCCATTACTTCATTAATCATTAAACATCAACTTCATACCTTTTATATCAAATTCTTTATACCTATCAAAATTCCTTACTGTCCATGATAAACAAGATTCAGCAAAATCTATAAGATAAAAATCCCCGGTTTGGTCATCAAAGCAAACATTACGTTTTACAACATCACCATGTGTAAATTCAAGACTATGTATCCTTTCAAGTTGTTCAATCCCTGCATTAACTTCTTGATTGGTTTGTGGTTTCCTCTCTATGAAATCCAGATACTCTTCTGCAATGAAAAATCCGTTGAAACCTCCAGATATTATCTCACCAAAAAGTAAAACCCTAGGCGTATTGATCTTTCCCTTGTGGATTCTATTATATTCTTCAATGATTTGTAAAGTGGTCACTTCTTTCAAAAGACTGTCATAATAACTTGTGAAATAATCTTGAAATGAATGTGTTTCTTCATTCATGAATTTAGATTTCAACAGGGAAAATTTATGAGATGAATGATATCTATTCATATCATAGATTTTCAATATAATGTGAGTGGAACTAGTTTGGAAAGAGTTATCATCAAGTGCAAAATCCTTGATGAATTGATCCTTATTACACATTATGACTTCTGTACCAAATGATTTATCAGGATAATCAATGATAAATTTTTCTAATGTTAAAGATGGAATTTTATAAATACATTCACCTGTAATCATAGACCTATGCAAACGTGAGATTCTTTCCTGTTGTGAATTATTCCTCTCATGTGTGGACTCATCCATATTTGGCCTGCGTACCAATTTGCTATTGGTTTTAATTTTTGTTAAAAAATCTATATTTTTCTGGTCAAATGAACTTCTATCCATTTTGATAGCATTGAAGATACCCTCTATATCAAGATTTTGCCCCGTAGGTTCACCAGAGATTATGATTGTAAATAAACTTGCAGGATTCAACGAATTTTGCCCAATGACTTGATACTCTATCATAATATTAATGTTTAAATCTGTTTGATCTGTTTCCTGTTTCAGATTTAGCACCAACATATACTTCTCATCACACAAAATTCCCCTCGATGTGTTATGGAAAATCATTTGTCCAAAGATGTCCTTGAATTTTCCATCAGTTATACCTTCATCATTCTTTCCCTGTTTGATTAAATCGATCAATGGTCTAATGGAGGTCTCTGAAAACAAGATGGGTATCTGAGTAGTCCCATTTGAGAATAATAAAGGTGTACCGAGTGAGCTCATATCAAATTGTTTGAGAACTTTGTACTGTTTTGATGCATATCTACCTTCAATGTCAAATGAGGTTTTGAGTCTATTTCCACAGTAGGCCATTTCGTAAAGTGATTCAATAGGATGGATGAAAAGTTTCCATATAAAATCATATTCTCCCATGGACTCTGCATTGTAAAGTCCAATATAGGTATTATCAAGTATGCTTCTCAGAGCTGAAAATAATTCATCTTTTGATCTCTTCCTTAGCTTGTTGAACAATTGTTTCTCAAGTTCTTGAAACTTGAATCTCGATTCATCATCATCAGTTTCGTCAAATCTATTGATTGGGATCTTCTCAGGTATAAAATCATAGAAACAATTTGTGTGTGGCCTTTTGGGCGAGGATCTTTGACCACTTTGTTCAGGAATAATGTATGGCAATATGAACGGTATCTTTAGTAAATCTATGATGGTCTCTTTCGGAGTTGATATATCGATTTTTGAGATCAAAAGGCAAATCAGGTCCTCTAATACCGTTATAAGGTCTCCTTTCAGGACAGATTCATCAATATTATCGGAAATTATTCCCAATAACTCAACATCACATATTGGCTTCTTGAGCTCTGTCTCCACATTTGACCAAATTGTATCCTCAATGCCATAAAATGTACCCGTTGGATCCCCAATTACACCACCATGATCCGTGCATCTACAGCATTCGCGCCTCATCAGACACATCTCCTTTTAAGCCCCCAAATCAATTTTCATCCACTGAAAACAGAATCGTATTTTGGTGTCAAAAATGTTTGTTGATGTTTTTCAGCCCTGCAAAATTCGCGGGATTTTTTTGCCCAGGAACACGTATTAATCATTTGATAATCATTTGAAGGGTCAAAAGACCCGGATCAACAGATTTCTCAATTGAAGGTCTGGAAACCCAAAGATGAGTGGCAAAAGTGGTGGGAAGTACACGGAGCTCGAGCAGCAGGAGAGCTACGAGATGGTCGACTCTGCGCAGTTCGACAACGCCAATCTGGAGCAGGGGCTGGGGAGTTCACAGGATAGGCCATCAAGTCAAAGCACACGGTCCACGTCGTCGAACTCAGAGGCCTCGAGGACCTCGGAGCTGCTGGACGGTATCAGCAGGTACACTGCTGCGAACGACAACGCGGAGGACTTCACGTCGAGCCGGAGCTTCGTGGACTTGGGCAGCACGGGGAGACGAAAGAGAACACTGTGCTTTATTGTCTCAATGGCATCTGTGGCACTGTGGGTTGTTGGTCTGCTGGGGTACACCATAGGTGCTAAGAAGTATGGGCATTATACAAAGAAACCGGCATTGTCATCGAATGCTACTGCGTCGGCGAGTTCATCGCTGGTAATGAGTCCAACAAGGTCTGCTGTCCCACTCGTTGAATACGATATTCACAAAGATCGTGACCCAATACCCACGGATTCGTTGAAAGGTGACATCTTACTCGAAAGTGTTTCATTCTTAGACTCTGGGTCGCTAAACCTCACAAAGGATCAAGATCAAGGTCTATACATAACATCTCAGAATAGTGTCTATAAAGTCAAGAACTCACTCAACAAGGAGTTTGAGAATGTTTTATACGACGAGGCTACATTCGTTCATAATGATCATGGACACATTATATCAACTTTTGAACCTAGCTATACATTGGAGCATGCAATCGTGAGCACTGATAAAGAAGAAGGGTTTAGACATTCGGGAAGAAGTTTATACTGGATATATGACTTGTCATTGAAAGAATTTGAACCAATATCAAGTGATGGAAAGGAACGTAAATTGTCTTCAGCCAAATGGTCACCACAGTTCAACTATGTGACTTTTGTACAAGATAACAATTTATTCATCTATGATATGAAAACCAAGAAATCAACCCAAATCACCACCGATGGATCCAAAGATATCTTCAACGGTAAGACAGATTGGGTTTATGAAGAAGAAGTCTTGGCCTCTGACACGGCTATATGGTGGTCCCCTGATGAATCCAATGTTGTATTCATGAAGACAAATGATACCAACGTGGAGGAGCATGATTTAGAATTTTTCATCTCTGATGATCAATACCCTAAAATTGAAAAATTAAAATACCCGAAACCAGGGGATCCAAATCCAATTGTCTCTTTGTATAAATACAATCTTCAAACAGGTAATTCCATACCGATTGATCGTTCTGGGTCCAAATTAGGAGAAGATTTTATTGTCTATGGATGTCAATGGATTGATTCACAAAACTTTGTCATTAGAGAAACAAACAGAGAATCCAAAATACTCAACTATAGACTCTTGGACTCACATACAGATAAAACAAAAATTATACACACAGTGGATGCCATTGCTGAATATTATGGATGGATTGAAAAATTCAGTGATATGTTCCCCATCCCCAAAAATGAATCAGCTGGACGTCCACATGTTGGTTTTATAGATACTACAGTCGTGGATGGATATAATCATTTAGGATACTTTGAACTTTCAGAAACTCCAAGTGTTCGTCCTCTAACCAAAGGTGATTGGGAAACTACCAGTGGTGTTTTAGGCTTTGATCAAGAGCTAGACAAAATTTTCTTTACAGCTAATAGAAGATCGTCTTTTGAAAATCATCTTTACTCGGTCAATCTTTCTAGTGGGGAACTAACTTCATTAACAGAAACTGAACCAATGGGATATTATGTGGCTTCATTTTCTCCTACTTCAAGACACGCTGTTCTCACAAAAGATGGTCCAGAGTTCCCACTAATGTATGGTAAAGATAGAAATCAAAAAAGAGGACTGATTAATTTCCTAGGTGAACAAAAAAGTTATCACAAGGTGAAAGTTGATGAAAGTTTAACTGGGGATCCTATTACTGTTAATGTGATTGAAGTTTTACCTAAAAATTTCAAACCAAATCAAACATATCCTCTACTGGTCAATGTATATGGTGGTCCTGGTTCTCAGAAAATTTCTTCAAGATTTCAAGTTTCATTTGAAGACACTATTATCGAGAAAACCAATGCAGTTATTTTGTATATTGATCCAAGAGGAACAGGTGGTCAAGGATGGAAATATAGATCATGGGCAAATGGTTATATTGGATTATGGGAACCACAAGATATCACAACCGCAACGAAAAAATGGATAGCTTCAAGACCTTATATTAATGAAAACAAAACTGCCATCTGGGGGTGGTCATATGGTGGATTTTCTACATTGAAAACTCTTGAACATGATGCAGGTGAAGTGTTTAAATATGGTATGAGTGTTGCTCCTGTTACAGATTGGTCTTTATATGATTCTATATATACTGAGAGATATATGAATCAACCAAAAAATAATCAAGATGGGTATCATGAAGCTCGTATAAATAATGTTTATGCTTTCAAAAAATTGAAAAGATTTCTTGTTATGCATGGAACAGGTGATGATAATGTGCATGTTCAAAATTCTTTAAGACTATTTGATAAATTTAATTTAGCAAATGTGGTTAATTATGATATGAAATTGTTTCCTGATTCAAATCATAATATCAATTTCCACAATGCTAATGCAATCGTCTACAAAAAATTGGAAACATGGCTCGTAAATGCATTTGAAGGACATTATGATGACTTAATAAACTAAACTCTGTATATACATAAATAAAAGACCCGGGTTTATTCTTTGGTAGCTTGTGGTCTTGAATAGTTCAATGTACCACAATTTTTACAAGTTCTTAAATCAATATTCCCATCAAATGTCAAAATGGCCTCTTTAACCTGTGTACCCAAATCAGAACAATAAAACGTTATATTATGGACAATCTCAGAACAGTTTGAACAATACCATCTTATTTGATCATTGACACCTTCTGGTCTATCCTGTTCTACAACAAGCCCTATTGTATTAGCATATCTCACTGGGTTATGTGGAGTGTTCCCAGGTAATAAAAATGAATCACCTTCACGAATAGGTATATCTCTAAATTCTCCCTCATCGACAACTCTTAGTGTCATATCACCTTTATACATGTAGAAATACTCTGGTGTTTGATTTACATGATAATCTGTACGTTCATTTGGTCCACCAACAATCTATTCATTAGTTAGTTAAATGGAATAAATGAATAAGTTCTCGGAGTAAATTTGCACTTACCATGACTGTGAAACCACCTCTATGTAAACAGAAATTGTTCACTGGTGGTTGCAAAAGATGTTCATTCTCTTTTATCCATTTATTGATGTTGATTGGTTCTTGTAGCATTGTAATTGTCTTGTATGGCTAGTAAATGTTTAGACTAAAGAGATTAGAAATGCTCGAAAGTCTATGCTTTAATGGTTCGGAAGGTCGGAATTCAATGTTACCCTCGTAATTCAATCCACCTCTTTATCGTAAATTTGGTAGCTAATGTATAAGATATGGAGTATTTGGATATATTATAAGCAACGATCGAAATGGATGGAGAAAGAGGTAGGTGTGATTTATTTATTAAATTATTGTTCTTCTAACACCATTAGCACATCCATTACTGGCGCAAATTCCGCTAATTGTATCACCATTTTTCAATACACCAAAAGCTATCAAATTACCATTCAATTATAAACCACTCCCAGCTCAATTACCAGAAACGAACGTTACACAGGATAATTTAGAAGCATGGATCAAAGAATGTGAGCATGTTAAAAAGGAGATTGATTCTTATGGATCAAAAGAAAAACAAGCATATGAACAATGGCATGAAACTGTGTTACGGAAATTAGCACCTGGTTATATAGGTGGTGTAAACACTTTACTTACACCTCAAAGAAGAGCTGTGCAGACCGAAGTATCGGAGAGTTCAAAAGTTGAAGAGCCAGAACCGGAGCCAAAGAAAGATTTAAACGATATCGATCGTGCTTTTTCTACATTAGATATTAAATGAATTAATGACATTATTATTAGCGCGTAGATCTTCTATCCCAACATACTTCTTTTTCTTCCTCTCATTCTAACATCTTCATATCTATTCAATACTTCTTTTAATTTTTTAGAATTTTGTTTCCCCGTATAAACACTTGAATAACCTTCAAGTAACCATTTGTTATAATGATCTGAATATAATGGATGTGTACTTAAAATTGCTCTTTCCAAGACATATAAATCAACAGCTTTATCCTCTACTAAATTAGATACTGATCCTAATCCAAAATCAATTAAGAATGCTTCCCATTCTCCACTGATGATACCCTTTTGTAACACGATATTTGAACTTGTTAAATCACCATGTATCAAATCGTTTAAATGTAAATAACCAATCTCTTTACCTACACCTTCCAAGATTGTTTTAACTTCATCTCTAATTGCAATTTCAGGTTCTTCATTATATTGCCATAGCCAATTTTTCAATGAACTTAATTTATCTCCAGGTAATAATTCCCCAATGTATTCCATCCATAGTATACCATTTCTTGGATCAACAGCTAAAATACTTGGTGCATGTACTTCCGGTATAGTGGCTAATCTTTGTAATAGTCTAGCCTCCGCCAATGTTCTTCTCTTTGTCAGCTGGGCATCTAGTATTGGATGTCTGTATTTCTTTGGTGGTCTAAATTTAATAATATATTGATCTGTGTGTTTAATACCTTTTGGTTTAACATCTTTAGGTAGATATGGATGTTGATCTGTAGTGAAAACAACAGCTTCTGCACCTTGTGAGATCACATTCACTGGAACGTTCTTCAAATGTGATTTGGCACTTTTTATTATCTCGTCTGACATACTTGGTCTGTTTTTCAGTTTAAATTGTTATAAAGTTGAAGCTCATCAATTTACTTAATTTTTTTGAATATTCGGATGAGTAAGCAAAGTGGTACGGATTACTAAGCGATATTCCTACTATACTTCATTCAAAATACATTATAATTATCAATCTATACTAAAACAATCAGAGTTAATCTATTGTTTACCACCATATTTCCCTCTCAATGCTTCAACATCTTTAGCTTCAATACGTTTGAACAAGTATTGAGCTTTATTAATGTTATGACCACCTTCAATAATTAAATTAAATTCATCTTTAATAGCCAATTGTGGAACATTTAACATTTCATCAATTTGTTTAGTAGTTTCTGGAATGAAAGGAGCAATAACTGAAGCAACTAAATAAACAATATTCAAACCAACACCAACAACTGCATCAGCTTTATCTGGAAGGTCATTATATAATGAATTATCCAATTTATTATCTTGTAAAAATTGATTACCTCTTGCAGAGATTGACATTGCAATTTCTAATCCACGACGAATATGAACAGCTTCCATTTCAGTGTTGTAAGAATTTAATAATGAATTTAAATCTTTTAATAAAAGATCAAAATTTGGAATGTTTTTTGGATCATAATTTGGTACAACACCATTATATTTAGCATTAACAAATTTAATAATTCTGTTTACAAAATTACCTAAATTAGCTAATAATTCATTATTATTTCTTGAAGCAAAATCATCCCAAGAAAATTGAGAATCTGAAGTTTCAGGTCTAACAGATGCAAGATAATATCTCCAAACTGATGGTGAAATACCAGAATCTTGAGCATTATTACCGAAAACACCAATACCTCTTGATTTTGAAAATTTACCACCTTCATATTGTAAATATTCAGATGTACTTAAATGATGAACAGATGTCCAAGGATCTCTTGTACCAATTTGTGAAGATGGGAAAATAACAGAATGGAATGGAACATTATCTTTACCCATAAATTGATATAATTGAGTAGATTCAGGTTGTTTCCACCATTTTTCCCAATTTTTTGTATAATTAGCAGTAATGGAAACATAACCAATACAAGCATCAAACCAAACATACAAGACTTTTTCAGAATATTTTTCCAATGGAACCGGAGTCCCCCATTTTAAATCTCTTGTAATACATCTTGCTTGTAAACCTTCATTTAACCAATTTGTAGTGATACTTTTACCATTTTTAGACCAATCACCCTTTTCAGAAGCTTTTTCATACCATTCACGTAATTCAGGTTCTAATTTATCTAAAGATAAAAAGATATGATTTGAAGTTTTCTGTTCAGGTGTAGCATTATCTAATTTACAACGAGGTTTAACTAATTCAAATGGATTTAATAAAGAACCACACTTATCACATTGATCACCTCTTGCATCTTCATAACCACATTTTGGACATTCACCTTCAACAAAACGATCAGCCAAGAATCCATTATGTACAGGACAATATAATTGATCCATTGATTGTTCTTCTAAAAATCCATTTGCATTTAATTTTAAGAAAATATCTTGAGCAATATCAGTTTGTTGTTGAGTTGTTGTACGACCAAAATGATCAAATCCAATTTGAAACCATTTATAAACATCTGAATGAATTTTATGATATTTATTACATAATTCTCTTGGTGTAACACCTTCTTCTAAAGCTTTTGTTTCTGTAGCAGTACCATATTCATCAGTACCACAAATGAATAAAGTATTATAGTTTCTATATTTAGCATAACGAGAATAAAAATCAGCACTTAAAACGGAACCAATAATATTACCTAAATGTGGAACATTATTAACATATGGTAAAGCTGAAGTGATTAAAATATTTCTTTCACCATCTTTTGGTAAAATTTCTAAACCTTGATCTTTAACTGCAAATCCATTTTTAAATGCAGAGGCACCAGTATGTTTAGCCTTTGGACGTTCTAAATTAGTAATTGCAATAGCTTGTTCTAAACCTTTTAAAACATGTTCAATTTTTTGAAATTCTGGGAATGCAGATTTATCCAAGGCATATGTTGAAGCAAATAAGATGATTGAAGATGGAGTGATTTTATCTAATGTTGATTTTGGTAATTTATTCAAAATTGATTCATCAGATTTACCAGATTTAATCAATTTATATAATGAATCTTCTTCAAATTCAATTTCTGTAGTTTGATTAAAATCCTTAGCCAAATATTTAACAATAGCATTTGGTTCTGATAATTCAAATCCATCTTTATTTTGCAGTAATAATGATGGTTGTTCTATAATAAATTAGTACATTGTCGAGTATTAAACTTCACTATGATCACTTACCAGGTTCTGGTGAGAATTTTTGTCCATAAGCTATAGAAGCAATAGCTAACTTGATGTTGTTAACCAGCGCCAATGTATCTCTTCCCTTATCACTAAAGATTTCTAAAGACATGATTGTATTTGGTTCTTTAAACAAAAGTTCGATATAAAGTCCCTAAAATTACTCATCTTTATATTAATATGGTGACGGTGAACAGAAAATTTAAAATTTTGGTGGGATTATGTAAGCACTCGGAGTTGTTTTTCCGCGAATTGAACATTTTGGTGTCAATTGCTGAGTTGAACAAGTATTAAATGTTCAAAGGGTATTAATAGTTGTTATTATGAGTCTTGAAGAATTTTTGGATGCTAAGAAGAGTCTATATCCGCTTGTTTTAGAACAAGTTGGGAATAGTACGAAAAATTTAATTCAATTGGAAAAATGGGGTAGAAAAGAGTTTCCTGAATTGTTAAAAAATAGATATGAATCAAATCCAGAGTTATCAATTAATAAAGATGAATTGAAGAAATTAATGGATTGGAAACTGTGAGTGTGATGTGGTTGTCTTGTGCTCTATGCTAACTTATATCAGTACCAAAGGTACATTTAGACCAACTTTAAAAGCACTTATAAATCAAAATGAGGAACAAGATGTATTGGGTATTTCTAAATATGCATTCAAGATTATACTTGATGTCAAAGATTCTAAACCTGATAAAGATGAATATAAAAAATTGATAAGGAATGCAATGAATACATTAATGACATTAAGAGGTGTTGGACCTGCAACTGCATCATTAATTTTATCAACATTAAATAAGATTACTAAATTATCACCACCATTTTTTTCAGATGAAGCTGGGTTTTATATATTTGAAAAAATTGGACATTTTGATAATGTTAAATTAAAATATTCATTAAGTGAATATATGAAATGGCTTGATTTAATTTGGGAATTTAATAATGAATATAAATATGAATTTAATGATATAGAGAATGGGATTTGGTCAATTAAATTGAATGAATATTATGAGATTGATCCTGCAAAGAATTCACAGGAGGAAAAGCGAGAGGAATTGGGTAAAGATGAAGATGAAAATAAGTCAAATGAGGTAGTTAAAGATGAAGATAAAGTAAAGAGTAAAGTTGAAGAGAAGAAATCTAAGTCTACCAAGAATAAAAAGAAACCCAACAAAGCTGATGGGCCTGAAACTTCACTTAGAAGATCTAAAAGACGTAGAGTTAAAGAAGAATCATGAAGGTGTATATTTTAAATGTTTTATTATCCCGTACCGAGATTTCTAGCCTAGGTTAGCCTTGATTAGCCTAAACTTTCGAGGATTGCATTGATATAACTTCAAACACCCAAATACACAGGTAATAGTGTTTATAGTGGATCAATAGTCTCATACCATGTTGGCTATAATTCATATATAGTTAACTTCTGTTGGGCGTTTACACCCGGGTTGATTCTCGTGAGAATAAAATGGCATAATAATCCGTGATTACCAAGAAATAGGCAGTTAAATAATAATGAAACAGGGGTATTTGGTAATTGTAGGCTAACAAGATAAATACTTGTTCCCAGCAATCAACAAAGTGCCCAGATAATGCCTTGTAGGCTGTTTCTCTTTTGCTCGGGCTTCGCCATTCCCCGTAAGATGAGATATGCACTCCAGGATTGTATAGGTTAATCGTGATTCGTTAGAGGTTTGTGTTTATGTAGAATAGAATATAATAGAATAGAATAGAATGTAGAATATTAACAGGGAATGTATGACTATAGTCAATTATCCGATTATATTCTCTGCTGATCGTTTTGATTTTCCAGTCATCTTTTATCTTTCATCTGGGGAAGTGAAATTCAATCTCGGCTAGCTCTGGGCGGCTAAGTATAAATAATATAAGCGGGTGAAATCCACAATAAAAATATAAACAATAACCAACACAACCAAACATGACTGAGCTACCGCTAAACCTCCCAGCTAACTTCAACATGAACATCGCCAACACCGCAACAGCCACCAAGAAGAGGGTCCGCACAGGCTGTCTGAACTGCCGAAGAAAGCACAAGAAGTGCGACGAGACCAAGCCCATGTGCAAGACGTGCCAGCTCAAGGGCGAGTGCTGCGAATGGCCCACCCCCAGGCTGAAGAAGTCAGCTTCGAGGAGAGACTCTGGTGGTGTCTCTTTGGCTCCGCTGCCGCAGAACTACATGAGCTACCCGAGACCAGCTGACTCGCAGTTCAAGTCGCCTCAAGTGGATCAGCTGGGTTTGCAGTCCAATGGCTTACCTCATCCATTTGGAACCACTTATGAAGCCCAAGAACCTAGAAGAACATCCACGGATCTGTCTTCGTACTCGCTGGGGAGAGCCATAACACAGAATAACCAATTGGAACAGCCAAACAACACGTCTGCCCCTCCAAGACTGAATTTAAACAACTTGCTGAACTCACAATATCAACAGCTGAACAGTTTGAAAAGAGGTTCAATAGATTTGGAATCTACGGCTAGTGATTACCAACAATTATCAACCCATAGCTCTGTAAAGAATGGTGAATTGACACCAATGTCCAATGTTAGTCATCATTCAGAGACACTGGATGTTTCCAATTTTAAAGAATTGAGTCAAGTACTCATTGAATATTTGAAAAATGGCTTCACGGATATTCCAACATTACCAGATGTAAAATTATCAAGTATTGACCAATCAAGATTCATGAGATTATACATTGAAAAAATCGCACCAAGATTAAATGTCATTGATACTGATTTTTGGGGTCATATCGTACCTTATTTATCACAATCTAGTAAATTGGTTTCTTATTCATTATATTCATCAATCCTATTCAATCAACATGAATATAAAAAAGGTTTAAATTTATTCCAATTGGCATTAAATAATCTTTCCAAAGAACATGATCGATTATCATTATTTGTTTCACTTACTTTATTAACACTGATTACTACAATGGTTTCAGATTATAATGATTGGAAATTAAATATTAAATCATTATCATCATTTTTCCTTTCAAATTTTAGAAATATAAGTGATTCAGGTCATTATGATTGTTTATGGTGGTGTACATTAATGGAAATTAATACTTTAGAAATTGGTGAAGATTCCACTGTGTTTGATAGTAATATTTTACAACATTTTATTTCAAATGAAATGTCAAGAATTCTTTCATTATCTTCACAAGCTGTTAATTTAATAAGTTCAATTGATGTTTTAGATTTTGATCAAAAATGGGAATCTTTATGGTTACAAATTGGTGATTGGTACGCTCAAAGAACTGTTAAATATAGACCTTTATTAGAATTTGATTCTTCAAATACTTTCCCAATTGTTACTTATGTATCAGGTCCTCCAGCTTTAGCTAATCAACTTTATCATATAATGAGTATTCTGTTAATACAAAATAAACCAAGATTATATAAAATTAGAGATCAAAGAGTTGTTAGACCAATGACTTGGCATGCAAAGCATATCATTGGTACTGCTTTAACAAATGAATTTTTAGAATCTTGGAATAATGCTAATCAATGTTTATGGATTGCTGGAAAATTATTAACTCATCAAGATGAACATAATACTATTCTGAATCTTTTACAAAAAATTTGGGATAAAACTACAGGTCAAAGTTGTAAATATAAAGTACAAGATTTTAAAAATTATTGGGAAATTAGTTAGCTAAATAAAAAGATCTAGTATAGCTATAAATTTTGTAAATCATTCCATAATTTTAAAAGTGCAGATTGAAATCTTTCATTAACAAAAGTTGATAATTTCATTGCACGATCACACCAAATCTTTCCTTTGGATTTATCACCATTACTAAAAAAATAATTAGTACGTCTCCTAATATCAGTGAATCATACATACAATAAATTACCAATACCTTTATTCCAACATGTTGTAGACATCCATTCAATTTCATGTGCAGGAAATTTATTATCTTCCCTTTGTGAAAGTATACAATGATAAATTTGTTCCACTAATTTTAAACAATTATTTTCAATTTCTAAATCATTATATTCTGAATTGAGTAATAATCTAATCCATCTTGAAATTTTTAAACATGATATATTTGGATCTCCAATATTTGATTCTAAAATTAAAATTGAAATATTACATTTAATAACATTTGGTGATTTATTATCAATTGATAAAAGATTCATAACAATAGTATCAAACTCTTGTGATGATAAAGCTCTAGATTCTCTAATTATAGCTTCAGCTGCATTCCAATGTCCTAATTCAATCTCTGCATGGAATTGAAATATCATACATTTAATTAAACAAT
This sequence comes from Hansenula lynferdii, assembly GCA_030582155.1. Lineage (NCBI taxonomy): Eukaryota > Fungi > Ascomycota > Saccharomycetes > Phaffomycetales > Wickerhamomycetaceae > Hansenula > Hansenula lynferdii. The sequence continues at coordinate 117,708 of JAKTWT010000060.1, read as the reverse complement.
CATCCCATTCATTTTTCAATTCATCAAATTCTGGATTTTTGGCATTTATAATCATTAATTCATCAACATTAAATCTTAAATCTAATGCATTTGATCTAACGGTTTTCCATTTAATATCTTCATCTAAATTTTTATCTTCAAATATACATGTTATACTTATTAATTGGGCTCGAAACCTCCATATTTTCAATTTATATTGATCTTTTGCACTTGTTTCAGGTATTAATAAATTAATTTGAATTGAAACTTCTGCAAAAAACCCACCAAATAATGTCTCTGAATTTAAAAGATATTCTCTTGAAATATTAAAAGCTTGTGCACTAAACCAAGTTAATTCTTCAATTGTAAAACGATAATTCATAATGTTTTTAGAATCATTAGCAAATTTGTATGCCTCTTTGAAAATAGTTAATAAAGTTTCAGAATATTTATCTTTATAATTTTCTTGTGCTAAGATTAATTCAATAACAGAACGTAAAGATGATGGAATGGAAACTTTTGAATCAATACCTGTATCAATTTTTTTGAAAAGCATCAACATTGATTCAACTGCAACTTTTGTACTAGAATTTGCACCAACTGCACAAAGAGACAAAAGTGGAATTAAATTATTCTCTTCAGATTTGGACATTTGTTGTAAGCACTTCATAAGATTTACTTCATCTCCTAAATTTGCATAAACTTTAAACATGTTATATTGACTAATCAATGACATTTGTTCTTTCTGTTCCATATTCTCATAAATCTTTAAAGCTTTATCAAAATTTTCAAGGTTAATATAACAATTAATCATTGCTCTTTGAATCTTGGCTTTATCTTTCTCATTGACTTCAAACAATCTATGTAAAGAAAGTTGAAACCATGCTATTGCTTCTTCAAAATTGTTGTTTTTAGTCGAAGATTTCCCAGCGTTCCATAAAAGAGTGATTGAACATATTGCACATTTTCGACTCAAGGCTTTTGAAATCTTCTTTTGTGTAGAATCGAAAAACTTTTGCAACAATTGTTGTCTATGATCACTCAAGTTACTTGTATCTTTTAAATGAATATTAATTAATGCCATGAAAATTAATTCAAGAACACTCATGTCGAAATCTTGTTCAATCTTATTATTAAAGGCAAGTTCCAAGCACCTAGCTGCGCTTGGTTTGTCCTGTTGGGCAAAATCATTGATAATCCCAATAGATTCTTTCAATTCATTTGATGTCTTTATACTCATGATCATTCTGGTAATCAAGTCTTCAATTTCAATGCTATCACTCTTTTTAGTATTAGCCAATTTGATAAGCATCTTGAAATAATCAATTGAATTATTTGGTAAATCCTGCATACTTGATAGCGTTTCTTCAGCAAGTTTGACATTATCTGTTTGACCATCATCAAGACATGCACGTACAAGAAGAGAGTATATTGAAGTTTTGATCTTTTGGAACTCGGGGAGCATAATGTTTGAAGCAGTGATATAGGTGACACTTCTATTTGTAAAATAAATCACATCTTGAATTCTTTTTTGATTATAAAGCGATAAGCTTGAGTTGTAAAGTATTCTCAAAGATTCTGTTAAAACCTCATGATCACCATCACTTGCGAAACTAGCTAGATCTGCTCTCTCTTCATAAAATTTTGCCATTTGCACATCATTCTCTTGAATGGAAAGTTGTGCTTTGGTAATGAAAAGCTCTGCTTTGAATTTACTGAATTCCAGAGCTGACTTCCTGTCAAAAGTGGCCTTGGAAGCGTCCAAACTCTGAAATACTCTATCGGCATGTTCCTGTACCTTGTTGATTAGCCTTGTCTCATTTTCATCTTTGTCTAAAGTTAGTGGTAGCCTTATGGGATGAGACAAATATCACTCACCTAAAGTTGCTTTCAAAGCCCTATATAGACAGTTGAGAACCCTAAACTTCCCTTTGATTGATGGCTCAATCGAGTCTTTGATCGAGCATAAAAGACTCGCAAAGAATTTGACTGATGTTTGAGTTAGTAATTCTCACCACGATATCCACACGGTTCACTCACTAGAGCACAATATCTTCCTCTCTTCATCACCTGACACCTTCATTGTCAAAGCAGCCGCATTCCAAAGATCAATCGCTGGGATCCTGTTAGCATGTTACGCTTGAACATCACACATTCAAACTCACCGGCATCTTCTAGCTGGCCCACCGCATCACCAACATCGTTGAAATCAGTTGTCCTGAAAAGCCTCTCGTATCTCTCAGCAGAGGGCAAGATAGATACCACTTGTCCTTTCAATGTCAAAAACTCGTTGGAGCTCAAATCTGTCCTCTTCAACTGGGCGGCTATTGAAACAGCGGTTTCTTCGTGAGGTTAGTTTAGAGCCCTGGAAAGCCTTCCAAAGAATCAGGTATCCTCTTTACCTAAGAGCTGGTTCAATTGTGACTTGAAACTCGACATCTTGTTACCAGTTTTGTTGTGTGAAGGATTTCACTGGTTTTATAGGAAAGTGCAATTAGTTTGTCGATAGATTTAGTTATTATATTCGGGAAAATGAAAAGAATCTCGAACGGGTCCGTAAATAAATGGAATATGGATTTTCTCTATATACAATCTCATGAAAATAACAAAAAGGCCCTTATTTTTCCTCAGTGTCTTCTTCAGCGTTACCAAGAGCTTCAGTGGCAATTTCATAGTCGCCATTGTCCTTCTTGACAATAACACCTTGGGATAACAAAGATTCAAACATATCTTGAGGAACCCATCCACCAGTAACGGCAAAAGGAACACTACCAAGATCGTTATAGTATTTCTCCAAGACTTTAGTGTGTTGTTCGAATTGAGCATCACTGATTTCAAATGGGAAAGTTTCTGAGAGAACAAATTTATGTTCAGCAAATTGTGGCCATTGTAAGGCTAATTCATAAATCTTACGATCAACAATAGCTGATTCGCTATCGGTTCTCTTTTCAATGGCAGCAATGTATGGGGCTCTTAAACGTTTCAAGACTGGAGAAGCTTCAGTTCCCAAGTTTGAGAATGTTTTGGCTAAGGCAACATCCCACAACACTTCATTTCTAGTACGAACAACGGCAAAATCGTAATAATACTTGTCAGCATCTGAAAGAGTTTCATATTTATCCATGTCAATTTCAAATTCATAAATCTTTGGACCATCTTCATATGCGACAAATCTAGGGGTGCTTTGGAAAACAATTGGTTTAATAGTTGCTCCTTCAAAATCTAAGAAATGATAAGTTTCACCATTGACTAAAACATTAAGTGGGTCAAGATCTGTATGTGCTAATCTTGGTTTGAACAATTCTTCAACATTTTTGATACTTTCAGATTTGGTGTTGATCATGACTGGAGCAACAGCTTTTAAGTGTTCATAAGCTTCGATTTCTTGTTTCAAAACATCTTTGTTTTCAACAACACCGGCATCGGCTTCAGCAAGTGCTAATCTAGTTCTTAAAGTTTCCAACTCAATTTCAGCAACATCTTTAACAATATCCAAAGGTTTATCAGCAGCCCATGGACCAACAAGGTTTTCAAATTGTGATTTTTTTAACAAATGTTTCTTTCTCCAGAAAACTCTTTCAGTGCTTGGACCGATAACCCAACGACCTTTCAAAGCTTCATTAGTTTCACCGTTATAAGGTTCTTCAGGATTGACTTCAGTGGAATCAGTAGCGAAATATAATGAACCAAATTTGTTAAATTCAATTTCTGATAACTTGGCTTGGAATTCAGACAATGGGTTGACAACTTCACCAATGATATCTTTATGCTTTTCTTCAGTATGTGGAGTCATCGGTTGCCATTTTTTCATTAATGTATCACCTTCAATAAATTCTTCCAAGATGAAAGGAACGTTAAGTGGATTTGAATTGTCAGCACCGAAAGCGAAAACTTTTGGAACATTTATATCAGTTTTCAAATTGATAAAATCTAAAGTGGCAGCTTCACTTTGGACTCTTAGTTTTGTAGCATAATCGGTATCCAATGGATATGGAATCCTTAAGATGAAACTTTTACCAGTGTTTAAATCCAATTTATAAATTCTGTGATGTTTACCTTCATGTAAACTACTCAATTGTTTGATTTGTAATTTTTCATTTGGATTCAAAGACCCAAAGTTAGAAACTGTGACATTATGAGGTAAAGAAACAAAATCTGTTTGATAATATTTTGGTTTAGTGACTTTTGGAGCTTCTTTGACGTCTTCAGTAGCTTGAGCAGTAGTTCTTGATTCTTCTAATAAAATCTTCAAGATATCAGACAACCCAGTAAATGAAAATTTGGTAGTTCTTTTTCTCTTTTCAGCTTCATCATTTTTCAACCAAGTACCCCAAGTATATTTAAAGATAGCATCCCTTGCTGGATCATTTTCATCGCTTAATTTAGTGAAAGTTTGCTTTGCATCACCAGTGACGAAACGATTGAATTGAGCAATTGATGAGGATTTGGAGCCCAAACGACTACTCAATCTCGCTATATGGTTAGCACTAAGCAATCCTCCTAATTTCAGCATTTTTGAGATTGGTATAGGTGGATATTTGTTAAAGCTAATAAACAATAGTCTTCATCCACTGAAAATTACATCACTTTATGTCAAAATCAATGGACAAACTTTTTTTTCGCGAGGTTCGCAATTTCGATCGGTGATTATGTAATAATCAAGCAGACATATAAAAGTCATGTACCATTTACACTTAGAAATCGAATAAGTAAAAAAATCGTCAATTAGATAAACATGAAATGGGAAATACTAATAATCCACTTGTGAAGAAAAAAACTGAATATGGAAAAGCAATATTGTGGGAGACACTGCTAAATAAAAATATATACGATCAAGTCAAATTAACACCCCGGATACTCGCATAAGTGTCTGTGTAGATAAACCATCATCACTTTCTGTTGACTGCAGAGGTATCCACTGTTACTTCAGGTACATTACCGTACTTTCCATCTCGTATAGTTTCATCTCCAACTCTTGATCGCTCAAAATCAAAAAAATCATTATTGAGATTAGAACTATTCAACGATTGATGTTCCTTTGCATCGTGAAATTGATCATTTGAAAATAAAGAGCCTCTTTCAGACATATCTCTATCAGATGGATCATATTGTGGAATCAAACTTGTGGCACTTTTGATCGATTGTACGCTCCATAAATCATCAGGTTCGTCCTGTTGTTGGTCTGATCTGGTAGATGAATTAGCGTCAAAATTATCACCAAGTGCCTGCTGTTTGGCATAATTTGAGTACATCTTATTTATGAGGTTCAAGGGATATCCAGGTATTCCAGATTTTTTGATTCTTTTACCTTCAACGCCGTCTTTTGTTGCTGTCACCGAAAGTCCAGAAGTTGCAGAACATCTTGATAAAGGTCTTGATATTGGAAGAGATGGATGTGGGGATTCTATTGATTCAACATCATAGGAACCAGAATCTGATTCTGATTTTGGTGACTTCAGATTAATTGAATCAATATCCGTTGAAAGTTGTTCACGGTCATGAAATTGAGACTCTGAATTTATGCTATAAACGTCCGTCATTCTATATGTAGGATTAAAAGAGTTTGATAAGCCTAATGTACTGATACTGGTTTTCTTTTGTTCAGATAACTTGTGTTCTTATATGCTCTTGAATGATGTTTTTTTGGGTAGCTCCTAACTGATAGCTTGCGATGAATCTGAAAACTGCAAAGTTCAAGCAGGTACCATGGCTATCAGTACAAATGTTTTGGTCAGCTGGGGAAGCAATTAGCAGATCAGCTGGCTTCCTTGCAGAACGGAAATTCGCGAGGAAGAATAGAATGGTTATGTAATACATTATGTAATTCTGTCTTTTGTTTACGGGCTTTTGTCTTTGTGGCATAGCTGGAAATTTGTTTGATTTTACACAAAGATAAATTGGCAAATACTTATTCATCTTCTTTCCCTTTACTTTGTATATTACCAGAAACATCAGTCTTGATATGGTGAACCAAAGGAGTCATGTGGTGCTATTCATTAGAAGTTTGGTTGGATGATGCTCTCAGCGGCTAACTTACACGCGTTAGTATAGATGTTTTGGTGATGCTATAAATTCTAGTGGAAATCCTCAAATTCTGATGTTGCTTTAGAACATTTTGTTATTATAACACAAAGTGCTAATTTGGAAAATGGTGCAGTCTAGTACAACTCAGTTGGTGCAGAAGCAATCTACAAGTACCAAGACTAGTACCAAGACTAGTATCACCAATGAACAGAGTCAGAAGTTGATCCAAACCATGCTTACCATGTCATTTGGGTGTGTTGCTTTCCTACGTGGTCTATTTCCTGATGATAACTATGTTGATCAAAGGTTTGTTCCCAATAAGTTTGAAAAGGACTATGATCCTAAGAACAAGAATGATTCAATAAGGGTCAAGACTTTAGTGAGAGGAAAATCCGAACAAGTTGATTTATTTTTGGATTGGATTGATAAAGGTGCTTTGGATGCAATTAAGAAGGGCTATTTGAAGTCTTTAAGCTTCTCGATATTTTTGGATCCTGAAAAGCCAAATGATTTACATGAGGTTTATACCTTTTCATTTGATTACAAGAATGAATTTGTCAATCTCAAACTCAACAACGATGATATCGACACTGTCAGTCTTTTGGATTCAAGACAAATGCTTCAGCAATTGATGAAAAGGTTCATCATCATTACTCAATCTCTTGAGCCTTTACCTAGTATGAAGTACATGACGATGAGAATGCTCTTCAATGACAGTACCCCAAAGGAGTATCAACCACCCTGCTTCATGGATGCTTCATCTGGACCTAATGCCACTTTAAAGATTCCGGTGGGATCTAAGATGGAAAATTACACCGCAGGGTCTGTAAATACTTCACATCACAATATAGGCTTGAAAATCCTAAGCCGTCCTCCAAATACTTCTGAATCTGACAATATTATGGAGGTTGATCCCTTTGAAGTTAATCAGTTCAAGTCACCATTATTGGCCAAACAAGAGCAAAAGAATGTTCCAAAAGAGCCTGCTCTGTATCGCGTGAAGAGGGAACCTAGTCAAACGACAACAATGTTACGTCATTACTTGAAAAGCTCACAACCTGAACTAAACCCCACCCAGGCTATCAAAAAGGAATCCTGTGAATGCGGATGCTCGACATCTGATCCCGCTGATAAGCTCATAAAATGTGTCTCTTGTGATGGGATTTTACATTCAAGTTGCTATGCTTTAGATGCAAGAAAGGGAAAAACAACGTGTTTCACTTGCAGGGCAACTAGTTTGGGTATCAAACCACATAAGTATTTGAATCTTCTCATGGTTTACAGGAGGCTTTATAAGACATTAACTAGGTCTGACTTTCCGCCTTCATTTACTCTGTTACATGAACAATTGGGTTTCAAATCGGCGGAATTTATGGAGATTACGGCTGCTGCCTTGTCTTTCTTCTTCAAGAGAGGCATTATACTTCTTGAACCAGAGCCTCGAAAACTGAAAAGGGGAGCTACCGATGCAATGTATCAAAGAGGTTCATCATATGTCGAACTTGATTTTAATGGATTAATTGTTGACGATGTTACTCTACCATTAGGGCGTTATGCTTGGACTTTCGTCCCAAAAATTAACGCACCAGATATCATTGTTTTGAAGTCAATGGCTGCTCGAACTAAAAGGTTCTTATTCGAGGATACGCTGGAAAAGGGACTTGAGATTGATGTAAGTTTTGTAAACCTATTTTCTTTCTACGGATTTATATTAACGCCTTACAAAGGACGAGCTTCAAAAGATACAATACATGAACGCTGATTCAATGGATGAAGAAGGTGATCCGGTCTTAAATTCAAGTGATGTCGATGACAACAATCATTATCGTCAAGAGAAGAAATCTGAAGAGGTGTCAGGACGACTTTCTAAATTGAGGCTCCAGGGCACAGACGAGATTACTGAGTTTACACCGCCAGTCACAAGAAGCCAAAAGAGGTTTGCTAGTGATAGTGATGTTGACCCAGTGCAAGACATGTCAAGTCAGCCAGTTGTAACTAATCGAGGTTATAAAAGGAGAAAATATAGCGTTGCTAGAAGGGTGATTCAACCTGACACAGCTGAAGCTTTAGATTACTGAACTTTGGCGATCGACCTAATTTTTTTGCTCAAAATCAATGTTTTTTGTAAGTTCATGTAGTCCAATATATAGTCGACCGAGATATAAGATCGGATGGAAATTGGGAAAAAAAGCGCGTGCATTAATATGAAAACCTTTATTTGCAGCGCAACCACAAACTCCATATTAAATCCAGCTCTTCGAAGCTTTCCAATGCCAACAAGATGCTAAGATCCAAAGTATGCTCTCTGATACCAACATTCACCAAGAGCACTAGGGCTTATTCCCAAAGAATGGCGCCACCGTTCACATCTGGGCAACCATTGGTCGAGACAAGACCATTCATGGTCAAACCTGGAGAATTAACGCCCGGTATCACAGCACTGGAGTACTTCCAAAGAAGAATAGATCTTGCCTCTAAACTACCGGATCAATCATTGGCGATTGTTGTCGGTTCACAAGTGCAATTTGCGTCTGGGAGTGTCTTTTATGATTTTCAACAAAACAATGATCTATACTATTTGTCAGGTTGGAACGAACCAGATTCCGTTATTGTTGTTGAAAAACCAACTTCAAGATTAGAGGATGTTACATTTCATATGATTGTTCCGCCAAAAGAACCACTTGCTGAGCAATGGGATGGTTTCAGAACTGGTGTTGAAGGTGTTGTAGAGATTTTCAATGCTGATGAATCAGAAGACATTTACAAGTTGGCTCCATATATGGAAAAACTAGTAAAGAGAAACAAAAATGTTTTTGTTGATTTACCAGAAGGTAACAAAAAACCAAGTACATCAACCACTTTTTCTAATTTTTTCAATATAGGAGGAAATCAAAAGATGAATTCAATTCAAGACTTGCTGAAAAGTATGAGCGGTAAGTCAATAAAGCCATTATCTCCATATATCACAGAAATGCGTAATGTTAAATCCAATGCAGAGTTAAAAGTTATGAGAAGAGCTGGACAAATTTCAGGAAGATCTTATAATCAAGCCTATGCCAAACGTTTTAAAACTGAAAGAACTTTAAAATCATATTTAGAATATAGATTTGTCTCTGGAGGTTGTGATAAATCTGCATATATACCAGTTGTTGCTGGTGGTTCAAATGCACTTTGTATCCATTATACAAGAAATGATGATTCACTTCATAACGATGAACTTGTATTGGTTGATGCTTCGGGATCTTTAGGTGGATATTGTTCAGATATTTCAAGAACATGGCCAGTATCTGGAAAATTCACCCCTGCACAAAAGGAACTATATCAAGCAGTGTTAAACGTGGAGAAGGAAATCATTACACAGTGTACAGCAGATCGTAATCAGAGCTTACAAGATTTACATGACAACAGTGTTTTGTTAATGAAGAGGGAATTAAGAAATTGTGGATTTGGGGAATTGACATATCGTGACGTTTCAAGACTATATCCACATTATATTGGTCATAATCTTGGTTTAGATGTTCATGATACCCCACGTCATTCAAGAACTGCCAAATTAAAAGCTGGGCAAGTTATAACAGTAGAACCAGGTGTATATGTTCCAGATGATTTTGCCTATCCAAAATCTTTTAGAAATATCGGGATAAGAGTGGAAGATGATATTGCTATTGGTCAAGATACATATACAAATTTGACGGTTGAAGCTGCTAAGGAAATTGAAGAGATTGAGAGAATAGCAGAATTTGGTGTGACTACTCCTTTAGAAGATGAAGTTGTGGAGGTTTTTTGAATACATATCATTATTCATTAGCTAAACTTGTATATAGCAAATCACGTTAAAGTTCTACCGCCAGTCAATGAAGCTCGTGCCCTATCGGCCTTTTGCTGTGTAGCATCTAATTTTTCCCTTAATTTACCTTCGACAGTATCGCAATCTTCTGAAAGTTTTTGTAATTTGATTGCCAGTGCAGTTCTCTTATCAGTTTCAAAAACTTCGAAAAGACCTTTTTCTTCATTATATTTCATCTCTAGTCTATTCTCGTTTATGAAAGATTTAACTTCTTGTACTATTTGCTCAGGAGGGATATCTAATCTATTTGTTAAATGCTCCACAGACACTTTAGATGAAAGTTTTAAATATAGACTATAACCCTTTTGTCTTAATTTCAACCTCATATCTTGCCAAGTCTTGTGGAAAAACACATTATGACTTGTTCGTTCTTCTAATTGATCCAATAACGTTTTGAATTGTTTGAACTGTGCAGAGTTTAAAGCTAAGAAATAAGGACGTACCTCTGAAAGTCTTGATCCCATGAGCGATATGAATAAAGGTTCATTGATAGTCTCATTCAACTCCTTAGGTGTTTTATGTGCTAATATCGATAAAAATGATGCGAAAACAATCTCATCCTTGTGTAAAAACCCACCAAAATCTGAATCTTTGAGAACTTGAAATGGTGATATATTCTTCCCCGACGCAGTTTGGATAGAAGGTGAGTTTATTAGTCTGTAGATGTATGAGCACACTTCAGCATAATCCTTCTTTAAAAAAGAGGCAAACAGGATCAAAAACTTCACTCTCCAATATGATGTAACTTCTTGATCTGTAAGTCTTTTCAAATATAGCTCGTTGGATAATGAAGTTGTCAAGAAGGCCTCTGTTCTTTTTTCCTGGTTAAACACGGTGTTATAGTTCTCTTGTAATATCCCAATTTGAGCAGCGTATTCTGGTATTTTACACGTTGGTGACCCCATGGACGATGTCAGTAGCACGTTTGAAGCCTCGCTATATTGTTTATTGTATGTGAACAATTCTGCGTATTCAATTGTACGTCTAGCGTCCGCCTCGTGATACAAATTCTCGTTATTGACACTCTTCAGCTTCCTGGCCTTTGTGCTTTGTACATTGATGTTCCATTGAGGGTCCTGAAACCTGGCTATTTCACTGCTTGGAGGGAGTCGTTCAAGTCTTGTGATGAACTGCTCGATGTAAGGGCTCGCCTGGTCCTTCTCTTCTAGATATTCCAAAGCACGCAGTGCTGCTTTACCCACAGCAACTTCATCGGTGCTGTGGAAATGGTATAGTCTCTCAATGAGAACAGGTCCTGCGTTGATATCAGTTAGTCTCTTTTGCCAGCAAGTCCGTCCTTCTTTACTCACCTCGGTATCTCTGTAATATTTGCTCCAATTTGTCCACTGTTTCGACTGTTAGAATCATCAAGTCTCGGTGGTTATTTGATACAACTCACTCGTAGAATTCTTAGTAATAAGATGTTCTTTTCTCCTCTTTGCTGGTTCTCAGCTTCTATAATGCTTTAATTCGTTTGTATTATGATTTCCAAATCAAAGACGTGGCCCGACCAAAAGATAAATTTATGTGCTAGAAATTTTCCAGGCCAAAACCGTGAGAACTTGAAGCTCATCTCATCACCAGAAAGCTACAGATTCCACACTCAAAGCTCTATGTTTTGCCTGAAAAGCACTCTTCAAGGAAGATTCTCTCTGGGTGTGAGGTCTTTCAGTACAGCTCCAGCCGTGCAAGGTCAGCTTAGATCGAGGCTTTCGCATTATGTCACTAAAGGTAATATTTCAAGAGATACAAAAAAGCCAAAAAATTTTGATCCAAAAGTAAAGAGGAAGAAGAATGTGAACCGTTCCAAAGAAGATGAGAGAAAAGCTGCCTTCCTGAGGAGACAAAAGGTTAGTGAGATCATCAAAAAGTCTACAAAGGAAGACATAAATCCAGACAATATTGGACCATTGACAAATGAAGATTTAAAATATTATCCCCAAGCAAACCGGAAGACAGTTTTGACAATGTTGGGTACGACAGAGGAACAACTACATGACTCTTTATTTGTCAAAAATTCTGTTGATGCCTTTTTGAAAAGAGATCAGCTAGAAAAAGCCATGATAATGGCAAAACTGGCAAGACAAAATGGTATCGTTGCAATGAATTTCATATGTGATTATCTGATCAAAAAAAACAGGTACGATGATGCTCTTGATTTGTTCACTTATAGGAAAAAATGGGGGATACCACCTAATGAAGAAGGTTTAGTGATGCTGTTTGACGGTCTGGCAAAAACCCGTAATGAACATAGACAACCAGGTCTAAACACACAACAAGTCAAAAGAATCAAGGCTATATTCGAGAAATTAAGACCAACTGAAACATTGAAACCTAATACTACACATTTGAACTGTTGTCTGGCAGCTTTGATCAATTGTAAAGATCAAACAGCTGCTTTTGACTTGTATGAAAAAATTAAAAATGAACCTGAATTTGAAATTTACAAGCCAAATATGGTCACTTTTACAATATTGCTACAAGGTCTTTCAAGATCACCAAATGATATATGGGCATCCGTTAGGGCTGAAGATTTAATGCTGGAGGTTAGACAAAGATATTCTGAAAAAAAACTGGACAGTTCTCTACTGGAGTCTTATTCAAGAGCATTCTTATCGCGTTACAGACTGTATCTCAAAGAAAGAGGTATCAAGATAGCTCAGTCTTGTTTCAATATTCCAACCTCGAATCCAAAGAGTTATTGGAAGTTGACATCATCACCAGAGGAAAGATCTGAAAAGCTCAAGTTTGATGATATCGTCCAACTTGAAAAAAAACTTGATCCAAGAGCTCAAGTTATTGATGGTTTAGTTGCAGCTTGTGCTAAAATTGGAGACAATAGACTAGGTATTGAAATCTATAGGGATTTTGCTGAAAGATTTCCTAAGCAAGTTGATATACCTTTAATTCACAGATATATGAATGTGATTAAACAGGAAAATCGTAAAGCTGCCGGTGAGAATCTTATCGCTTTCTATCGTGAGATCATAAACAGTGAAAGATATTCACATATCAAGTTGAAAGATGAAACTACATTTATGGTTTTCCGTGGGTTAGAAACTCAAGTTCTTTCTTCATTACATGGTGAGAAAATTATAGATAGAAAAATCAAAAAATGTGAACCTTTGTTCAAACTCATTGAATCCTTCTTTGAGTTATCTCATGATTATATCGGGATCTGGGGATACATTGGTTACTTGAAGAGTTTACGTCCATTGGTATTGGGTCCAAAAGAGAGAGAACAAGTTAGACCACATCTTGAAGAAATAAGAGATTATTTACGTCAAAAAGACGTCCAGAGCTTAGGCATTTCTAAACGTCAAATTCAAGAATTGGAAAGCTTGTTATCAGAAACTAGAAGATTATATTCAGAGAAGGCACCATTATCTAAACCAATATTTGATCAACTTTAAAACAAACAAACTCAATATTAATTAATGAAGCGTTACGAAACCCCCAAAGAAACTTGTATATAGATTACAAAACATTATAGATCACTAATAGACGTTATTTATAGTAAGATATAGAAAAATCAGCCATGTACAGCAAAAAAAATACCAAAGCATTTCTAAAGCTATTCGTTAAATTTACAAAAATTTTTTTTGAAAAATGTGCAAAAAAATTCCGAAGCCGAGAATCGAACTCGGGTTTGTACAGTGAGAGTGTACCGTGATAGCCCCTACACTACATCGGATATTTCATGCAGGTTTCAGTTTTTGTGGTGTGTTGTCAAATCTCGGCGATGACTAATTACTTACTAAGCACCTTTAAATTCATATCTTTGACCATATTGACTTCATTGTAAGATATTTTAAGTGACCTTACCTTTACAAGAAACCTCGTAGAATTGAGGTGGCATGGCTGAAAATTGTCGAATTCCATAATAATTTAATAATTGATAGAATAGAGATATATTCGATCAAATTTTCAAAAATTCAGTCTTCAAACATTGAAAGTTAATATGAAAACTTCAAGGTCCTTAAATCATTTGAAATTAATTTTAAATATATAATATATAATTAATTTTAATTAAAATTTATGATTAGCTAGGCCAAATTCACTCACAATTTATTGGTATGACGTTAATTTAATAGAATTGAACGTTATATGTATATATGGCGTTCTTAAATGTGGTTAAACTAATTTCACGAAATCCTACTTCGGCCGATAGAAATATCCGTATGGGCACTCAATGCAAAGACCTGCGATAAACAATAGACATCAAAAACTCGCTAATTCTCTGAAATTTGAATAGGAATTGAGTTCTATGTTTACTTATTGATTACAGAAAGTTGGGCTGAGGCGTCATATTTCGTAAAATGTCTAGTGAAATGATGATATATTAAAGGTCAGATGATGAATTTCGAGTAAGAAAATAGCAAGCATTTATCTGCAGAGATCCTCTATTGTTTCCTAGGTGGAAAAAGGTTCACAAAAGCCACCTATAAACCAAACAAAAGGATGACCATTTCAAACAGAAGACAGTATACATAATCTCTGCATTCTTATTATATGTTGTAACTGGATGAAAATGCTTGAAGATCACAATCGAATACGATGCTGTACCCCAGAGATATGCACATGTTTCCATCGATCATTCTATATGCTCGTAATGTTCAATTCAAAATTGAACATCATAAAGAATCAATGCATCACCCTGGACGGTGTTAACAGTTTCAGGTGTTAACAATTGCAAACCGGTCTTTACAGTACACTCAATTAATCATACGTCATATGTATTGAATATTCACTATAAACAACACCCCAGATCAAAGTTTCACTAGGGATATAGTGTTTGAATATTTAAATTTTTTGTCATTGGATATTGCACTGCAAACATAATATAAATCAAGAGTTAATCAAGAAACCTATTTGTTGTAGTTGTTACTGATATTGTTAGTAATTCGTTTGACATTTACTTTCATCATCGATTGATAATGTAAAGACCACGCCCAACTTACATTTTTTCTTCAAGGTTATCGATCTTTTCCTTTTGTTGTTTCAAACTTTCTTTCAAAGCGTTCAATTGATCTTTTTCGTGTTGTCTGACGTAGTAATCTTCGTTGGCTTTTTCACGTTTCTAATAGGGGTCAGTATTGGAACATTAGCAATTCAATTTGCAATTGAAGTAATCAAGGGAAGAATATCAATCACCACTGAGAGGTGTCCCCTGCTTGAAATACTTCAATTGACCACAACCTGATCTCCAAATCTGTACTCACGGTAAATGAATCGCCACTGCTTTCTGGACGGTTGGCACCAGTGGAACCTTCACTGTAGGCTCTGACACCGACACGCATTGAGCGGGTTGAGATTAAGGCACGACGTAAAGCTAATGAGGACATTGTTTGTATAATTGATCTTGTTATTTCCAATTAAGTAGGAGGTGTTAAGGTAAAAAAATCACCAGCTTTCGCAATATTTCAATTCTAAAAGGGGAGGCTATTTGCTAATTGGAGTGATTGGCCCGGATCGGAAGTAGCGACACGTATACAAATGACAGAAGTGACCCGGATATGAAGACTTGGTAAGGGCAGACGTGGCATAAACTTTTCAATGTTTTGATAGCGTTTTCTGTGTCTTTTGGTGAAGGTACACGAGTGAAATCAAAGTTTACTGTTCATTAAATATGTCATTGGTGAAGAGACAGAGACAAGGAAAATCATCAGATGGTGGAAATAAAGTAAGTCCTCCGTTTTTGGGTCATTTACAAAGGAAGATATACTGACATCGATATCTAGTTCGAATCAGAGGCATTCGTTTTGGAAGGTCACAAGGGCACTGTGCTTTCTGTAAACTTCAACAGAGAAGGTGATAAACTTTCGACGTCTGGTGTGGACAAAAAGATTCGTATGTATTAATCACAGAACAATCTACAGGACAATTGACTAACTTTTCAGTTCTATGGAATCTACCTCACAACATAGCTCAGGGCGAAAATCCTAATTATGCCGAGATCACAGGTCATAAAAGTGCAGTCACATCTACAAAATGGCTCAACAATGGGAATATTGCATCTTCGTCAGCTGATACCACTGTGGGGATCTGGGATACCGAAACTGGTCAAAGACTTAGAAAGTTTGCATCACACTCACTTGTAGTGAATGAAGTTGACAATGATCAAAATTTAGTGGCATCTGCTGGTGACGATGGGTTTGTATTCGTATGGGATGAAAGGGAAAAAGGTTATATAAATAATTTCAAGACTGAATATCCGTTGATGACCGTGGCATTCAAAAACAATATTGTTTATGCTTCAGGTATAGAACCAGTTATTAGAGCTTGGGATATCAGATCTCCTTCATTACCATTATACGAAATAGAAACCCAGCATACAGAATCAATTACATCTTTATCTGTCGATGACACAAACTTGATATCTAGGGATGATCACAATATAAGAATTTATGACCCTAAGATCATCTCAGGAAGTCATATAAGGCCAAAAATTTATGACGGTGCTCCAGGTGGTACTGAAAACTTACTAATAAGGTCAATAATAAAAAACAATTTAATAATTTCAGGAGGTTCGGATAAAACTGTGACTAGTTGGGATATGACTTCTGGAAGAATGTTAAGAAAATTCACAGGTCATAGTGGTACAGTAATAGATGTCGATGAACACCAGGGAAAGATCGCTTCTACATCAGTGGACGGTACTGTTATTTTGAGATACACTAACGGAGGTCAATAAGGTTTAAACAAATCTAACTTTTTTCCTAGGTGGAGTATCGTTGGTGATAACTGGAGTTTCATGGGAAGTTTTTAACTTTTTTTGAGTTGGTTTCTTCTTTATCAAATTTGGTTCAGCATCTGAAGGTATCGCTTGTTTGGTTTCATCCTTCAACACTTCGTCAACTTTTACATTTTTTTTCATAATACCATGTCCCTTTTGAAATTCTGACTGTTTAGTCAATGCATCTTTAGAAAACAACGGAACGTCCCAATGTAGGTGTGACTTGATTCCAATCGCAGAAGGTTCAAGTAGTTCGAATTCTTCAAATTGCTTCTTATTAATATTTTGCGCTTGTTCAGCTGTCCGGCATTTAAATTCAGTGTATGGAACCTTGTCATTAACTTTCAAAAATTCAAACTTTGAGATGTATTCTCTAATTCTATCATCATCAGCCACTGGGACATTCAACTCATCTTCAGCCAAAAGTCTTCTCTTGTACATTTCCTCCTCCAATGTTCCCTTCAATACTAACGTTTCAACAAACACAGAGTTTTTCTGACCAATTCTATGTGCTCTCTTGATAGCTTGTGCCTCAACAGATCTTTTCCAAACAGGATTCAAGAAGTAAACCTTTGTAGCGGCGATGATAGTCAGACCATGAGATGCTAATTTTAAATCCATTATCAATGTATGAGCACCTTTAGACTCAGTGAAGTCTTTAATCTTTTCAGATCTTTCATCTTTTGGAACTGATGTTGCATATAAGGTATATTTCAACCCAACGATATCAAGTGCTTCAGAAAGATAATATGCACTATCTTCAAATTCAAAAAATATGATGCTTTTAGTTCCTTGATAAGAGTCTTCGAGAAGCTTTGCAACCATGTAAGATAACTTTGCAGAAGATGTACCCATAATCTTGGAAAACTTATTTTGTTTATTAGAATCAATGTGTGGTTCTGGAGAGTTAGAATTACTCCCAACCAAATCAATTCTACCTGTAGCACTTTTCATCAAGACTGGATCGTCAAATTTTGATTTTTTGGATGATTTTAATGAAATCTTTTCTTGATGTTCAAGTTCTTCTCCTACTTTCATCACATTAATTGTTTGACCGTCATTTTTTTTAACTCTATCTGCATTCTTCTTTGAGGCTTCTTTCCAAAAACCCTTCCAGAACTCATCTGAGCTTTGAAGTACTCTTTCATTCAAAGTTTCGTCCTTAGCAAACCTATTCTTGAAATAGAAAGACTGTAAGGCATGAACCTGCGGGGCACCAAATACGGAGATCTCACTAGAGAATTTGTTGATTGAGTAATTCTTTCTCATAACATCACTCAGACCATATATGAAGTAATTCATTTCGTGAAGTGTCGATACAGTTCTCCAATTTTTGTCTGAAAGTGCAACTTTGCAAGCTCTTATAGATTTCTCTAAGAGTCTCCTATCATCTTCATTATAGTACGCTGTACCGTCATCTTTCTCTTTCTCCAAACAGACGTTTGCAATATAGATCATACTATCTAGATCCTCGTTGGAAAACCCAGTCCAATAGAAAGTACTTCTTTGCAAATTGGTAACAAGCCTTCTAAGATCAACTTTACTTCCCGGGTGGAACATATAGTCTTGATCTTCTCTTTCAGAACTGACAGCATTAACAGCAAGAACAGCAACGAAAAGATTGACTGATAACTTATTGTGATATGAAGGTGCCAAAAACACAGGCTTATGATGAAGTGGTGGTAATGTGACATCTGAGTCGATTTGATCTGTAGAATGTCTAACTATGAGTCCGTCTAGTAAAGCCTTGAAGGAATGATCAGAGTTCAGCTTTTCAGAAACTAACGGTTTTACTATAGTTTTATTCCACAGAGATTGATCACCAGACCAAGGTTCAATTTGGAAAAAATTACCCACCAATAAGCCTAGTCTAGAAAGATCATCTTTGGCATTGAATGCTCTTTTAATATCATAAGTGTTTGTATTATGAGATGATGTTTCATTCATATGTAAAGTTGTCATCCCAGCTGTTGGTGTACCAGTAACAGCCCATCTTCTTTCAAATTTGATATTCTTTGATAGTTCCACGGTTCTGGTTGATTTTTGATTCATACTGTGACCTTCATCAATGATAAACCGTTTCCAGTAAATTTTCCCCAGCTCGGAAATTTCATGATCTTCTCTAGAATATATGGAGAGTGGCATTAATATAACATCATAATTGATAAGTTTGAGCGCTGAAGGTAAGCTATCAGGATTTGAGGCATAGAAGATATTCAAAAAGCCTGATTCAACATGTTTTTCGATTTCCAAACACCATTGATTGAATAGATTGTCAGGACAGACTATTAAAGTTGCACTTGTAAGTAAGTATTTCTGCTCAGCGATAATGGGTCTTGCCCTTGAAAGAGTTCTTCTATTAGGCAATTCACTTCTTTTCAAATAAAAATATCCTGGAGATTTTTGAAGTGAGTTGATGCAAGTTTCTGGTAACAAGTCTTGATGTTTCCTCCAGGGAATCGAATGCCTATTCACATGTCTAATACATTGATCATAAAGCGATTGTATTTGATAATCACGAACATTAGTCACTGTGAAACGATCTGGAGTCTCCGAGGCTTCAAATTTAGTGAGACATATTAAAGCTAGACAGATAATAGTTTTACCTAAACCCATATTCTCTGCAAGTATACCACCTTTTGGGCTTGAGTAATATTCTGGTGATAAACGAAATGTCAGTTTCAGCAAATCAAGGTAACAGGTGGCTTCACCACCAAATCTTTCTATTTTGTATAAATGAGGCATGACTTTGAATCTTGTTAAAGTTTCATTTGATTGCATCTTTGCAACCGACTCTTTTTGATAATGATAAAGCTCACTTTTCAAACCAGGTATGTCCTGTGCTAAAGCCAAATAATCACTCTGCATATCAAGATCTAAATAGATCGAGTTGTATATCTCTGTGAGTCTAGTTTCCAGCGGGGCTGGAGATCCATTATGTGGTATTATTTCAAAAGGTTGTTCCTTGACCAGTCTTTCAACGTGACGATCCACTGATTGTAATTCAATATAAGGGCCTGCGCTTATAGATTTTGAGCTAAAGGGAACAAATTTTTCAGTCGCTGAAAACAAAAGGAACTTAGATTTCAGCAGCTCTTGTGTTAACCAGCTTTCTTTTGAGTAATCAAGAACCGATAACAAATGTTCCATGATGGACCGTTGTTTACCTTCATGCCAACTTATAGGTTTACCTCTTCTATATTGATTTCTATAATCATCCAGGAATCTATTACCATCTATATCACTCGGTATCATATAGACCCTCACAACATATATCTTGAATCCATTGATATTTACCATCTTGTACGTACACTGTGCAAGTTTTCTTTCTATTAGATATGAAATGTCAGTCATGATTGAGGATAAAGCACATCTTGAACCATCCGACGTGGAAAACAACGGTGTTTTGGTGTTTGTATATGGGGGATCAAGCCACATCCACTCATCTTCTGCAGTGACCTCTATTCCCTTTGCGGGCATTCTGGGTATGTTGGTGAGATAGAGTACTCCTAAAGGGATCAGTTTGGTCAAATCATTTGTGATTCTAGCTATATGATGGATCTGGGAGCGCTGTTAGTGGAGCTCTATATGGTTTCAAAAGCTTGTAAACACATACTGGACTAGGGCCTCTATCATTGTGGCCATTCATAGGTAAATCAAGCTCCTGACTTCAAACTATCACTAGTTACTTATAAAATAAAATAATCAACTAATCCATCTTTATTTTCATACATAGGCCTTAACATACACGTTGAAAATTGACAGATACTTATTAGCCCCATAGATTACAATCAAATTGAAAACAGTAGAATTTCAAAACATAAACTTATACTATAATATAAAATTTTATATAAAAAAGGGGTTAAAACTCGAATATGACTTAAATTGAATTCTTTTTAATGAAACAAAAAAATGGGACACTGTATATGTGTAATTGATGCAATGATGTGAAATAAATGATTAAATAAAAACATTCAAATTCATCATCTAATTTTCAGTTTTTTGTTTTTTAGCTTCTGGGCCTTCGTTGATTGAGATATCTTCTTCAACAGCACCTTGACTTTCACCAGTAGCTGGGATTAATGGGGTACCAATTTTAGCATGGAATTCTCTAATGATGGAATCAACATCATCAACACCCAATTGACGGACATCACCAATTTGTTTAATTTTTTGAGTAACATCTTTAACTTGATCATCAGTCATATTTAAATTCAATTGTTCAACTCTTGATTTAATAGCGTTCCAACCAGTCAATCTGTTGGCGAAATGAATATATCTAGTTAAACCGAAATCAGATGGTTTCAAAATTTCGTAAGTAGATGGGTTAGCCAAGATAGCTTTAGCATGGATACCAGCTTTATGAGTGAAAGCACAGAAACCAGTGACTGGGTTGTTGAATGGAATGTTAACAGAAACGGCATCAGCAACCAAATTTTCTAAATCACGTAATTTATGTAATTTATATTTGGATAAGACATAATCACGATCAGCAGCAATCATTCTAGCCATCAAACCACCTAATGGGGTGATACCATTACGTTCACCAATACCCAAGACTGAAACATCAATCAATCTAGCACCACCTTCTAAAGCAGTATAAGCATTAGCGATAGCACAACCGGTATCGTTATGGAAATGACATTCAATATCACAATGAACAACTGATCTTAAAGTACGAACTAAATCGTAAACTTGTCTTGGGTTAGCACAACCAACGGTATCAGCAATACCAACTCTGTTAACACCAATTTTGTCAACAGTTCTGTAAATGTTTAATAAATCAACAATATCAGATCTGAAAGAATCTTCTGATGAGAATCTAATCTCTATACCTTTTGATTTAACAAATTCAATAACTTCAATGGCAGATTGAGCAATATAATTCATATCTTTACCATGAGAATACTGTCTTAGGAATTGAGAAGTACCAATAACAACATCAACACCATCAACACCAGTTTCCACAGCGACTCTAGCATCATCCATATGACATCTAATATGTGTCAAGATTTTAGCTTTTAAACCTAATTTACAGATAGCTTCACAATCAGCTCTTGATTGTTCAGAAGCAACTGGTGAAGTTAATTCAATGTAATCAACACCAAAGTCATCCAAGGCTTTAGCAATTTCAATTTTTTTCTCAGTAGAGAAGAAAGAAGTAGCAAATTGTTCACCTTCTCTTAAAGTAGATTCAATCAATTGGAAATTTGAAACATTTGACAAGAAATCTGCTGGATTTGGACCATATGGATTTTGTTGAACTGGATTTCTTTTCTCTTCAGAAACTTTTTGAAATGATTCTAAAAATTGTTAGTAACTCTATCCTGAAACATTGATGGAATTTGATAAATTGAGAGAAATTCATGTTTTCTAATCTTATCATACCGGACATGCAAAAATACCCATCCGCTTCCCACCCAATCAATTCCATCTATTCTAGCATTGTTCAGTCACATACCTGGTTTAGTTTGTTTTTCAGCTTCGCTACCTGTTCCACACATCTTTTAATAATTAAAACGTAAATATAACTTGTTAAAGTGTAAACAGTTATTGTAAATAAAAGTGAAATGAAAAGTTTTTATATATGACAAAGTAAAGTTTCGAGATTTTAAAAGCAGCGCACAGCAAAAGGTGAGTAATCTTTTTTTTCTTTTCAGTCATCTTTTGATCTCTTTTTTGCTAAAAACCGGGAAAACATCTCTAAAGGGCAATTCCGGGGAAGACATTTGATTAGGTAATGCATACTTAAGGAGCCCCCGGAATACGTCATTTGCAGTACCTGCCACAATTTTTTTTATCTCGGTTTTCATTTGTTTTCCTCTCCGGCTGAATTCAAATTTACAGGTGTTTATCTACAGAGTGGTTTTCCATGACCATATGCGTTCTTTATTAAAATGGTCGTTTCATTCGTATACATTCTATGCCAAGTACTCATAAGATTGGTTATCACCTCTTTGTAAATATTCTCTTTCAATCAACAAATCAATACACTTTTTGATATCTGAAATTTTGGCACTAAATCTTTGATGTGATTGTTGAATAACTTCATTGATTAATGCAGTATGACCCAAATTCTTTCTGGCCTTCATGATTCTAACAATACAAGCTTGTAAATACATCTTACGATCATCATTGATCTCCTTTTCAGCATCTTCAGATTCTTGTTTTTGTTCCAGTCTAAAACCTGTAAAGAAATTAATCTTTAACCTTTTAAATTTATATTCAGAAACACATGTGAATTTTGTATCAGGTTTCTTAATTGAATCTTGACCTGGTGGTGATTGAATCAACATTTTATATTTAACCATTGGTAAAATCGATGCAGCCACGGTATTGTCATCTAATCCAGTTAATTCCATCAATTCACCTAATGTATAAGTATCATTTTCATTAAATGGTAAGACAATTGCCATTTGAAATAATGACATTGATAATGTAAATGGAGGTTTACCAGATTTTGAAAGATTTGCCTTAATTTCACCACGACATAAAGACCATAACCATTTTAAAATTCTACCTGAATGCTTTTGTGCATAAATTTCCTCCAATTTAGTATAAGTTGGAACTAAATCAGAAGGTAATTGGAAATTGATTTTAGTATAGTTGAAAGGCCACATTGTTTCTGCCAAGATGAAAGGTTGGAAATCTGGTACAATTGATTTAGATTTTTCCCAATCTTTAGTAACTTCTTCTTTAAAATGTATCTTGAGTTCATTTGAAGCTCTAACATCTTGAAACATTTTGGTCATCTTTGATGTATATTCCAATGAGTTTTCTGTTTGTAATCTTTGAATAATAGATTCTTCAGCTTCTTCAGATGATGAAGTACCATGAATTAATCTTCTTGCCAATAAACGTCTATAATGAGTTTCAAAAGCATCTTTATCAGTGATGAATTTGAAAATGATCATAATATCACTAGCACTCATATCAGATGTAGCATCAGCATCTTTGTTTTTCTTCAATAAATTATCACTATATTTAGCTAATAAATCTGGAGTCTTGGATGTTGATTTAGAGTTGGCAGGTTTGGCAATTGAGTTAACATTGATGTAACTACGACATGCACTGTCCAATGCCTTGACAAAGATTGGGTTGTTTTGGAATGCAGAAACCACAATGGCTTGGAAAGTTTGATAAACTTGAATCAAGGCTTTGATGTATAATTTTGGATCAACAGATTTAGCAGCTTGAGCTGCACTAGATGATTTTTTAGCGTTTGAACCATTTTCAGATGACTCTTTTGAAGCTTCACTTTGTGTATTGATTAGTAAATTATCAATAGCTTTCAAACCTTGTGCTTCAATATAATCTGAAAAAATTCTTGCCAAAGGATCCAAAGTTGATGGTACTCTATTAAATAGATTAAACATCTTGGAAATATGATCGATTTGATTTTGATCTAGTAAGTTTGTGAATTCACTGTACATTATTTGAGAGTGAGACACAATCAAACAATCATTCAATTCATCAGTTAATGGTTTTTTACTATGTTCATCCAAATATAAAGTTTCCCGACTCTCTTCTTCATTGATTCTTTGTTCAGCTTTTCTCATGTAATCAACAACATTATGAGACGACAGATATTCAGATGATTCGGCAGAATAAAAGGCCTTTGTAGCTTCCAAGAATGGAATTTCAAAATTTTGAATATAAATGTCCAAGTTTGGTTTTTTCAAATCTTGAATATCAATACCTAAAAGGACAAATGATTTGATAACAACAGCAAAATTTTGTGTATCCACCACTTGATTTTCTCTTTGTAATCTAATCTGTTCCAAAATTTCTTTTATTAATGTTTCACAATTTGGTTTAAACATAACATCTCTCCAAGTTAATAAAGATAAAGTATTGACATCAAAGATATCTCTTCTACCATCACTTCTTTCCTTTTGGACCCAATATCTATTCATATAGTCAAAAACATGATTTAGATAACCAGCACCAACAGTGAACCTTGTCCAACGTTTAACATAAAATTCCAGGAATGATTCATTTGGCTTTTTAGATAATGATTCCACATATGAGGTTAAGTAATCTTTTAATTTTTTATAAATTTCAGCACCAACTAACAAAGATGATTGATTTGCCGAAGATGTTGCCAAATTTTGTGGAGTTCTTGATTTGTTAACACAATAATTATAAATGGCAGAGTAAACATTCATATACATTTGTGGTGTGACTCCTGAATTTTCCTCTGAACCACCGATAATCAATCGAAGACCAGGTTCCACAAAAGTCCAAGTGGCAGCCAAGTCGTTTGACTTTGGCAGGTCCGTCATTTGTGAAGTTTTATTGTATTGTATTGTGAGAGTCTGAGTTGTTGTTGGGGGCAAATGATTAGGATCAAGACAGGTAAACTATAATGAAACACGTAGTGAGACGGTTGGAATTTGCTTCAATGTGGATGTGAATACAATTAAAACAACTGTAGTGAGGTTAACCATGAAATTGAGTAAAGCGGTTAGCTAGATCAATTCAGAGAGCAATTGTTCAAATGATCGATCCACTGCGCTGTTTTAGTTTGTTTCCACCAAGTGTCGATTTTTTTCATTTGTGAAAACGAAGAAATTGCAGGTAAACATTCGCGAATTTTAATGATGATAGGCAAATTAGACAAGCTCAAAGTTTAAAGCTAGGCTAGGAAGTTCTGGAACTGAGAAACAGCGTGGTTGACTATTGAAAATAGGGGCTGACATAGATTTTTGAAGCATGGTTTGGTAAATTGGTGTGGCTATGCCTCCAAATACAGAATGGTAACTTACTATCATACATCATCTCCATAAAACGTCTCAGTGATGTATAGGGCTCAAATTGGCTAGGATATGATAACATCAAGAGAATGGATAGATACCATTTGTGTAGTGTCAAGATGAGTGGTCAAATGTTGAATCAACAATTTTGATAGATCAATCAACAAACTAAAGTGCCGATTCTAGTGCCCCCATGGCTCAAAAGCACTCGACCAATCGTTGCGTATTGGTTAATCAAATGAATGAAGGGTCCTGAGTTATATTATAGTTATTATCTTGACGGATATTTTGGATTATTTCGTCTCATTGTACGTATCTATCAAATGCCGCTCTCGTTGAGCAGCAAAGATGAAGACGTAGCTTTGTAGCTCAAATTTGGTTCCAATTCAAGCTTGAAATTCGAAATCAACGGTCAATCTGGCTTATGAACCCGTCAACAGTCCAATGTTACAGTCAATCTCGTCAAAATCACACGATAACAGCTAGTTTTTCGTTCAAAAGAGCTTCAACTCAAGAGGTCCACATGTCCTTTCACCTATCAGCGCCACTGCTCAAACAGTGCCTTGTTTTCACCTCAATGGGGCCCGTTTCCCTTCGTGATCCGTCATCACCTACCGCTAGATGCCAATAAAGCATTGTTTAAAACCTCTAAAATCTTCAACAGTCCACAAGCGAAAACTTACAACGACTGGTTTAACCCTTAGCGGTAATTTTGTGCCTCCAGCCCAGGCACCGCGGTCGGAACTCATCTCTGCCTAGAACCCCGAGCTCCCAGCCTGGACTTCGCTGGCTCTAGGCTCGCAGCCCGCCAACAA
The DNA here is from genome assembly GCA_030582155.1 of Hansenula lynferdii. NCBI lineage: Eukaryota > Fungi > Ascomycota > Saccharomycetes > Phaffomycetales > Wickerhamomycetaceae > Hansenula > Hansenula lynferdii. Next base: position 91,551 of record JAKTWT010000060.1, on the reverse strand, counting down.
CCTTATCTCTTTACCACCCCAAATCACACTTCCGAGGGTCGCCCAAAATAACACTCATCCGGCGATCACCAAAGCTTAACCTAAAGGGAAATGACCTTGATAAGTATTTAACTAGCACGAGATCACCAGTTTTAACTTTTCGAAGAGAATTCTGTGCGACTTGTTCCATTGTTTCAAAGCAAATTTTAAAAGTGTGTGGTATCCATTGGATCTCTACTATCAGGCGTTCATCAACACAATACCCATTCTTTCATCTCATCTCATCTCATCTCTTGGAAAATAGACATTTATCTTGCTCCAGAGGATAAACCACCAGACAATTCATCTTCAATCCACAATACAAGTTTGCCAAAGGATGAACCAAATCCTAAGAGCCCCAAGGGCTAATCACAGACATGTGACCAGAACAATGGGTCTACGCTATTCAACACCGAAAAGTTTTCCCCGTCAATTCAGCTCTTTCATACCTGCTGATAAACTTTCCAGGAAAGACCTAAACCCAAGAGTTTTAGATGCTGAATACGCCGTTAGAGGATTGATACCAAACAGAGCTGAAGAGCTACGTGAAAAACTACATAATCATCCAGAATCGTTACCTTTCAAACAAATCATCAATGCAAATATCGGGAATCCTCAACAGTTGAGGCAAAGACCATTGACCTTTTACAGATCAGTCTTGTCAATCCTACAAGATCCTGCCCTCTTGAAATCTGATGTTTTCCCAAAAGATGTTGAAAAGAGAGCCAGAACATTACTAGATAAATGTGGTTCAGTGGGTGCTTATTCCCATTCTCAAGGTGTTCCATATATAAGAGAACAAGTTGCTCATTTCATATCTCAAAGAGACAATGGCGTGAAAGCCATTCCTGAAGATGTTTATCTAACAGGTGGTGCTTCAGAGGCCGTAAAGCACATTTTTGAAGTCATCTTGGATGGCTCGAGATCTTCAGGTGTCCTGATTCCAATCCCTCAATACCCGTTATACACCGCTGCAATCACATTGAATAATGCAACTCCAATCTCTTATTATTTGAATGAAAAAGATCAATGGTCCACAAATCCAAAAGAAATTGAAAACTTGGTGGAGACTTCTGAAAAATTTGGTGTTAAATCTAAAATTTTGGTTGTTATTAACCCTGGTAATCCAACAGGTGCTGTATTGACAAAGCAAAACATTGAAGAAATCATTACAATTGCTGCAAAAAGAGGTCTAGTGATTATTGCAGATGAAGTGTATCAAGAAAATGTCTATCAAGGTGAATTCCATTCTTTCAAAAAAGTTCTCGCAGAATTACAAGATAAACATGGTCACCTATATGATAATGTTCAACTATGCTCATTACACTCCACTTCGAAAGGTGTCACTGGTGAATGTGGTCAAAGAGGTGGTTATATGGAATGTGTAGGTTTCAAACCGGAAATTCATGAGGCATTTATGAAATTGGCATCTATATCGTTATGTTCAGTGGTTACAGGTCAAGCCCTTGTGGAGTTGATGGTCAATCCACCGAAAAAGGGTGATGAGAGTTATCAACAAGATCAAAAGGAAAGAACTGCAATCCACGAAGGTTACAAGGCAAAAGCCACTGCTTTATATGAAGCATTCTCTAAATTGGATAATATTGAAGTTATCAAACCACAAGGTGCCATGTACTTATTCCCAAAGATTATTTTAACCGATCCAATAATCAAGAGAGCTCAGGAATTGAAATTGAAACCTGATGAATACTATTGTTTGCAATTATTAGAACAAACAGGGATCTGTGTTGTTCCTGGTTCAGGTTTTGGTCAAGAAGAAGGTACATTCCATGTTAGAACTACATTTTTACCACCAGGTAGTGAATGGATTGATCAATGGGCCAAATTTCATAAAGATTTTTTCATAAAATTTTCAGAAGCATAGAACACTTTACAAGTAAATAGCTTTTATTAATATTCCTTATATATAACCATTGTATGTACTATATTAAATATTTTTAAACTATTCAACTTTTTTCAAGTTTGCATCACTTCTTGTTTCGTCATGGAAAAATGTAGTTAAAGTAATGGCTAACCAAGATGGGAACCATCCAATGGTGACAACAAACCATGTATGACATGAATATTCTTCCCAACTTGTAACTAATCCAGTTAGGAACTCTTCAAGATTGTTAAAATCTTGCGAAATCAAGAGAGAAATAATAAATGGGTTTGAAAGTAATAAAAGTAAGACTCTGTTTTTAGTTGATTGTGAATCATTAATTAATGTCAATGGTAATGCTGAAAGTCCCACTGCGAATGTTAATGCAAAATTTAACACCAATAACGATGACAAAACTGTACCCATGTATAGCAGAGCGATTGATCTAATAACAATTTTCAATTCTTTAGATGCTTTGATTTTGTAAAAAAAAGAGCTTATGGATAATACAATAAACCCGGAAATGATTAAATAAATAGACCAAATTGGTAACAATGGAATCAATTGTGAAATGGCAACACCAGTGAAAATACATGCAATGAAAATACCACCGGCAAGGACACCATATTGTAAAAGATGTGTAGTTTCAAACCCACTACTCAACACTTTATCCAATGAACTAATAATATAACTACCAGTGACCAATGCAGCTGAAGGTAAATAGGTACCAATAGATACAAAATTTCTTGGAGCTAAAAGAAAATAAAAAAAGAATGATTGATGGAATTTTTCCAATAAATTGTTTACAGATCTGAAAATTGCCTCTGGAATTCTACCAAATGTTGTTATATCATATGGTCCTGATTCACCTTTAGCTTTTAATGTGATTGCTTGTACTCTCCATCCACTAAATGCTTCATTACCATGACCTGGTCTTAGACCTGCAACTGCCAATTCCACAATTCCTCTAGTTAAAATTCTTAATCTTGACCAATAATCCGCGGTCCAAAGTTCCTCTTGTTTAGTACCTTGGATACTTACTCTTGGTCCCTCATGTTCTGAGATAGAGATAGCCACGTTGACAAGATCCAAGTTTGGTAATTGACCATTTATACCTTCGTAAAAAACTTCTATATATTCGAAATTATCAGAATTTGAAGCATAATCTAACATGATTGCACTTTCAATTGAACCACCTGTTAGATCTAGATCCGTATGATAAGCATTAACCCATGACCTCAAGGCACCATTAGGATTCAAAGGAATAACAATGATTATATTCTTAGACCAAACGTTCCATCTATGGAAATATCTAGCAAGTGCTATTGTAACACTTAAACCTCCAATGTTAAATTCACCTTCAGTGTTATAATACGCCGCACCAAGAACAATAGCCTCGGTATCATCACCTCTTGGTACATGCCAAACACCATATAGGTTTGATCCTTTGGAAGAATGTTGAATATGAGTCTTATAACCAATATCTTTTAACCAAATTTCCATGGTTTGTAAATTTGTTTGATATTCACTTAAGTCATCAGTCTTGAAAGTTTCTAATTGAGTTCTATACCCTCTAAGTAAATTCCATTCACTTTCTCTGAAATAACTATATGCTTGTGATGGCATCAATGCATTTTCTGAAAAATATGTACCTCTATATTGTCCATCTAATGGTAATACTGCAATCCATAAGAGTCCAATAATAGAAAACAACAATGATATTTTGGGTAAGTTTTTGATGATCTTGGGTATCAAGCCTAGCCTCACGACCAGCTTATGTGCCTTCTCCAGTAAAGCCATGTTAAAATTACCTATTACCAATAAATAGGGATAAAAAAAATCAGATAAATCAATTATTACATGTTTACGTTTACTAAACAAAAACTAATATTATGCGCCGGAAATTTTGGCGCGAAGAGTGCCCTTACCGTGAACCTTAAAATCCGGCGCAGAGCTGCGGACGAAAACAACAAGAAAGTGGTTTTGTGGTCTAGTAGGTTATGGCATCTGCTTAACAAAAAGTTAATTCGCAGAACGTCCCCAGTTCGATCCTGGGCAAAATCATATTTTTTGTCGTTTTTATTGGCTAAGATTTGAAGCATCTAGGGCCTTTTGATTGTTGTTTTAGTTGATTTAAACAGAGATCTGATATGGCTTTATATCTCCTTCAATTTTTTTTGTCTTTCCTTGTGCTAGGAATGTTATTTTGTTCAGAAAGAGGGGATTATTTTCTTATTTTATAGGCGCGCAAAAGCTTGCTTTGGCAAGCCATTATTATGAAAATAAAGCAATGCCATTTAAAGCCTGAAGATCTGGCCCAACTTTAATCGAGTTGAGAGAGGATATTTGTGGATGATCACTTTTCAAGTAGGTGGTGTGATGCTACAGGAGCTGGAAAATTATGTCTACCTACTCGTGGAAGAATTTAGTCCTTAGCCAAGGAGTAGTCTGCGTTTGTGGCCTGTATTTGTAGTCAACTGAAAAATTTAGAATCAAGGTGATGGCACTCCAATGGCCTCAATTATTACTCTATCACTCCCAAATTTGGACCACTGAAAGCTCCAACCCTTAGAACTTCAAATCATCAAGAATCAAAGATATTCACTCAGCATTGATGAAGTTCTACCGAGAATAACAGAATCCTAATTTTTTTTGGTGACATGTTTTGAAAACCTTCGGAGAATTTGTTTTGGGCAAAAAAAAAAAACATAGACATCTAGATATTTCACAACTTGACTATACTAGAAATTAAACAACCACATCACAACGCAGAAAACAGCCCAATGTTCACGTACACAAGCATAACACCAGAAAGTGGGAGCTCCAAGGCTGCGCTACTAGAGTTCGACGGTGTTCGAGTGCTAGCGGACCCAGGATGGGATGGGATGTCAGATTTAACATACCTGGATAAAATACTTCCAACAGTGGATATAATAGTTCTTTCACATCCAACCACTGATTTCATCGGTGCTTACGCGTACTTGGCATTTTACGACTTGAACATACCGGTTTATGCCACGCTACCTACAACAAATTTGGGTAGAGTGGCTACATTGGATCTATACAGAGCTGTTGGTTTAATAGGTCCTTTGAAAGGGACGGAGTTTGAATTGAAAGATGTTGAAGATGCATTTGATAAGATCATCACTATAAAGCACTCCCAGACGATTGATCTGCGTGGTAAATATGATGGGCTCTCGCTAACGGCTATCAATGCTGGTCATACATTGGGTGGTACCGTTTGGGCATTCAACAAAAACCCAGAAAAAGTCATCTATGCTCCTCAATGGAATCATTCCAAGGATTCGTTTCTAAACGGTGCAGATTCATTACAAAATGCAGCTTTATTAAGACCATCTGTTATAATAACATCAACTTCTATTGGGTCTGTACTACCACACAAGAAAAGAGTGGAAAAATTCTTTGAACTTGTGGATGCTACATTGGGGAGAGGTGGTACAGTGTTATTACCAACCTCTATCGGTGGTAGAATGTTGGAATTAGTTCATTTGATTGATGATCATCTACAGAGTGCGCCAATTCCTGTTTTAATGTTGTCATATACCAAAGCTAGAAATTTGACCTATGCAGGGAGTATGTTGGAATGGATGGCACCAGCAGTGATTAGAGAATGGGAAACTAGAGGACAACCACCATTTGATTCATCAAGAGTGCAAGTAATTGAGCCTCAGGAACTACTGAACATGCCTGGTGCCAAAGTTGTTTTCGCCTCTGGTGCAGGATTTGAAGATGGATCAGTGGCACAAACTGCATTCACCTCACTATGTGATGATGAAAAGACTACGATCATCTTGACGGAGAAAACATGTGAAAAGACCATTGGTAATGATTTGTTTTATACTTGGAAATCATTAGCTCAGGCTAGTGGGAACGTTGAGGATGGTACACCTGTTGTTTTACAAAAACAAATTGGTGTTAAATCTATAAGAGAAGAGGATTTATTAGGAAATGATTTGGTTCAATATGAAACCCATGTCAAGCAAAGAAGGGAATATAAAGAACAACATAAAAAGGCCAAACAATCGGAAAAAACAGAGACACAATTTGAAAATGAATCAGAATCAGAATCTGAAGATGAAGATATCTTGGGTGAAGAGAAAAAAATTGAAACAATACCGATTGATGTTGACGTGAAAAATGCTAAAGGTCGTACCAAAATGTTTCAATTTGTTCCACGTAAGGCTAGATTTGATGATTATGGTGAAATTATAAATCATGCTGATTACGCTAGAGAAGAGGAAAAAGATGTTAACAAGATGAAGAAGAAACAACAGAATAAAGTACAAATCGGTGAAAAAAAAAAATGGAACGAAGGTAAAAAGCAAGATGATACATCAGACTTAGATGCTTTACATCATCCAAAGTCAAGAACGATATCACAATTGTTGATAAATACAAGATGTGTCTTGACATATGTTGATCTTTCCGGATTGGTTGATATTAGATCTTTATCTTTGATTATTCCAGCTTTGAAGCCTAAAAAAGTGTTTTTGGTTAGTGATAGTGCAGATAAAACTACAGGGCAAGGTGTTAGTGCCATGTTGAAAAAACATAACAAATTTGAAGTTGTGGATATACAAAACAATGAACCTGTGGAAACTGAAGACACTGTTCAATCATTTGATATTCTTTTGGATGAAAAATTAGCTGATCAATTGAAATGGCAAAAGATTGCTGGTGGGTTCACCGTGGCACATGTCACTGGTAATGTGAAGACCAAGAAGGAAATTGAAGATGAAATCAAGTCAGAAGTCAAAGAAGATGATGTTAAAGAAGAAGAAAATGTGAAAGCAGAAGAGGATAAAGATGTAGAAATGGATGAAGAGTCCAAAGAGATCTCAAGACAACAAAAAGAGTTGGTTTTATTACCATTGGACCAAGATACAAGGTTCATATCAAACATTAAAGATACACAATTAGCCATTGGTGACGTTAAATTATCAGAATTGAAAAAAACTTTATCAATTAATCATAAAGTTGAATTTAAAGGTGAAGGTACATTAGTGATTGATGACATTGTCGCTGTAAGAAAAATCTCAGATGGTGATGTTGTTGTCGATGGTGCACCGGGGAAATTATTTTATGAAGTACGAGAAGCTGTTAGACAAATGTTGGCATACGTTTAAAAAATCGGTTATAAATAGTTGTATATTCTTGAATATAACGTGTCACACCAGAAAACTCACTGTAGACCAATAAATAAATAAATAAATATGTTGTAATAAATAAGTTTTAACATCTCGATGTAGTCAATCTTTAGATGTGGAGTCAATTATACCTAGTGCCTCAGGCAATGAGTGTCTAGGAATGGCCACTTTAGCAGCAGGTTCGCCCTTTGCCTCGGCCTCTTCCTGGTTCTTGAGCAATTGGCTCTTAATGGTCGCCACACGAGCTTTCTCCTTGGTTCGATGTAGACATTCGAAATAGTCATCAACGTGCGGAGTGCACTTGACTGGATGTGTGGTGTCTGCGTTGGTGTAGCACTCTAAAAAACGCTGCCATTCACCAAAACAACGCGATGTTCCACCTGTGAAACCATAACCTGAGGACATTTTGCAGTATATGGAAATAGTGTAATATTTGATGAAGTGATCATGTATTCTTGTTTCTCCTGAGTTTATAGATTTGGTGATATTTTGTGGTGTCCGGATGTCGGGGTCTCGAAAAAATCTTTGGCCATTTGATTTGACATTTAAGTAAACACAAAAACCACAGAAACATTTACAAATAACTACAAACTCGGAAAAAATGTCTGAAGGGGTCAAAAGAGGAAGATCACTATCGCCAGCAGGGCCTAGAACAGAGAGAATCTCGAGATGGGGTGGTCCAAGAGAGGACAATGCAATCAAAGACGCTGTTAGTCTGCCCACCATCATCAACGGTATACTTACACCAGAACAGCTAGATGCCTACCAAATCGTGTACAGAATCGACGAGATTACGCAGAAAATCTCGACGAACGACCTTGTGCCCCCAAGAAAGCTGTCCAGATCACCATCGCCGCCACCACAGTACGATGCTAGTGGTAAAAGAACAAATACAAGAGAGGCGAGATACAAGAAGAGCTTGGAAGATGAGAGACATCAGTTGATTGACATTGCAGCCAGATTGGTACCGCACTACGTTGCGCCTACTGACTACAGAAGACCAAAGAGCCTGGTGCAGAAGTATTACATCCCAGTGAAGGAACATCCTGAATTGAATTTTATCGGACTTTTACTAGGTCCAAGAGGTAATACATTGAGAAAATTGCAAGAAACCTCGGGAGCTAAGATCGCCATCAGAGGTAAAGGATCGGTGAAAGAAGGTAAGAATAGAGCAGTCTCCACACAACAGAATAATCTAGAGGACCCATTACATTGTTTAATCACAGGTGACGACGAGGAAAGAGTAGAGGCTGGTATCGCTGCTTGTAAAGATGTTGTAAACAGAGCCATTTCAACACCAGAGGGTCAAAATGATTTGAAGCGTGGTCAACTAAGAGAATTAGCAGCTTTGAATGGTACATTGAGAGAAGATGAGGATAGACCATGTCAAGTTTGTGGATTAAGAGGTCATAAAAGATGGGAATGTCCAAATCGTACTAATTACACATCCCAGGTTGTTTGTCGTATTTGTGGTAACACTGGTCATTTCGCAAGAGATTGTAAACAAAGAAATGGTGGAGCTCCACAACTAGGAGGTGGATTTAATGTGGATCAAGAATTTGATAACATGTTGAAAGATATTAACGTGGAAAACCATACTAACGCTGATCCAGATCAACAACCTTGGAAAAAGAGAAATATCGCTTCACAATCACCAATGCCACCTATACAGCCTTCGTCATCAGGAACATTACCATCAGCTTCAGCACCAGGTGTATCAGGTGTACCAGGTCTAAGTGCCCCACCAGGATTATCTGTACCGCCAGGATTAAGTGCACCACCAGGACTAAGTGCACCACCAGGATTATCAGCACCACCTCCAGGATTATCAGCACCACCAGGGATAGGTGTCCCTCCACCTGGGTTAACAATGCCTCCAGGTATAAGTGGTGCACCACCAGGACTTGATTCAATTCAGGGACAGAATAATATTAAAAAAGAGTAAGGTATGTATACACAAAATTCCAACCCATGATGGGTTACGATGAAATACGTTTCGCTACGAATCCGCTTTTTCTTTTGTAGATTATTATACTTATACAATAATCACTTATTTTGCTTTGCCCATTTCTTTGCATTTTCCAAGAATTTAGATAGTTTCTTATCATCAGGGAACACGTAGTTGAAATATTCTTGAGTAGTACCATCTTCCAAAGTCTTGGTCTTCTTGATAACTGATGGTTGTCTTTTTGCAATAGCTGCTTGTGTGGTTGAATCACCTTGAGTTTGTTCAAATTTATTAAAAGCTTCAAGCATAACGATTCTTTCATCTTTTAAACCTTGTGATTTGAAATATTTTAATGAATCTTCAAAAACTTGACGAGTACGTTGTTTAGCCTCATCTGAAACATCAAATTCAAACTCTAATTCTTCATCTTCAACTTCTTGAGCTTTTTCAAATTGTTCTAATTGTTCCCTTGTAGGCACACCTAATTCGAAAAGTGCAAATTTAATCCAAACAATCGTTGATGATTTCCTTGTATCCAAGAATCTTTTGAAAATTGATCTAGCACGATCATAATCTCTTTGATCATTTTCAATCTCGATGTATTTATACCAAATATCCTCCACTGTTTGCTGCGAGCTCAATTGTTCAATACCAATCTCTAAAATACCTCTAGATCTATCGATATCATTTAAATCGTTTTCCAATTCTGCATATTGGATCCATGTTTCTGCACTTTTTGGATAAACCTCTAGATATTTTTCATAGATTTTTCGAACTCTATCAAATTCTTTTAATTTGATTTCTAAAGAGATGTAATGTTTGAATGTCTTTGGTTTGGGGAATGAACCAATGGCAAAACCAAGAATTTTACGAGCTTGTTGTAAGTTCCCCTGACGGATTTCAAAATTGCTATAATGGATCCATATCTTACTAAATGTAAATTTCTTGTTGGGTATGATTTTTGTAAGTCTTTTATAAATATCTCTAGTCTTTTCATAATCCTCATTCATCTCTTCGAAAACGGCATACCTTATCCAAAGCAAAACATATCTCTTCCAACCATGTTTCTCTTTGATTGTCGGTTGATTAGTTACAGCTTTCTCAAATGCTTCTCTTTGCACATCAAGTGGATAGTTCTCTAGTAATGATAAGTAAGCCCACCAAGTATCATGATCATTTGGATCCTCAGAAAGCTCTGTCTCGTATCTTTTCTTTCTCTTGAGTAAGATGGTATCCTCTATACCGTCTTTATCACCATATTGTTTTTCGAATTGTGATAATTGCTCATTGATCAATGAAGATTCTGGGAATTTGGCAAGACCAAATTTATAAATTGCTCTAGCTCTTTCCCATTCTTTTTGGAACCCCTCCCATTTAGCAAAATTTGTAATTAATTTTTCACTAGATATGGAATCAATTGCAGCAGTATAAACTTCACGAACGTTATCTGAACTTCCAAATTCATCTTCAAATTTAGTCCATTTTATCCATGTCTCAGCGTAAGGATGGATATAAACATATTGATTGAATACTTTCCTCACATTATCAAACTCATCATATCTTTTCTCAAAATTTATATAAGCATCCCATACTGGTGTATCTGGTTGCCATTGTATCCATCTTTTGAAAACGTTTCTTGTACCTATAACATTGGCTAAAGTCTCCTCTGTTTGAACATAGCGGAACCATAGCTTATCCACTCGAGGTAATAATGTCACTGCTCTATCAAACAAATTTCTAGCATGGTTTATATTTCTAGATTTCAATTCTGTATCGATATACCTTATCCATAATGGGACATGATGACTATTGATCTCAAGGGCTCTTTCGAAAATCGATCTCGCCCTTCTCAAATCCTTCTGTTCCACCTCATATAAAGCATAACGCATCCATTGACCGAAATCCAATCTGTTTCTTCTTAGAGCATCCTCATACTCTTGTCTTTGACGTCTTTGAGCTTCATGAAGTTCTTCCAAGTCTGCAATCTTGACATTTGTCTTATTTAAAGGCTCTTGTTTTCTCTCATACGCCTCGAGCAAGATCTGTTCAGCTGAGATCTGGAACTCAGCGGGCACTCTGTTTTTCTCCATCACAAGCTCCTTTAGAATCTATCACGGTTGATGATTGGTAAATAACATCTACATATGACTTTTCGCTATACAATTATTTTTGAAAACAAAGATTACTCATTCATTACATAATCTCATCTATATAGAGCCACCACGCAAAGTCAACACCAAATGTAATTGAGCACCAGGTTCTAGTTTGTAAGACTCCACAGTCTGGTCGTCATTCCTGAGCAGAATATGTTAGTTTCCTTGTCCTTGTTTTGGCCTCTCCAGGCGTTGTTTACTCACATTTGCTTCCCGCTAAAGATCAATCTCTGCTGGCTTGGTGGAATACCTTCTTTTTCTTCCATTATCTCCTTGATACGTAGGATCTGTGACTGTTAGTGCTGCTAAGATTGAGATATTTCTATCTACTCACCTTGTCTGATGGTTCAACGTCAATTGGAATCTGTTTCCTTCGTTAGTGATTTGGCCAACGGTGACACCAATCTCTATATTCTTACTTCTTTCCCTGTCAAGGTCTGCAAAAAGTTAGTTTCCGTCACCCTAGTGAAATCACAAAGCTTTACCTACCTTCACTTTGATTTGCATCTTGAATGGTTCAGCTTCTAGTGCTATAGTCTGAGTGGTGATGTTATTCAAAGCCAAACCCTTTACCAACTCAATTTGAAAGTGCCAAATTCGCGGATGGCGTGCCCTTGGCAAAAACTTTTCATATAGACTTTTGACTTTTACTAGCACTGTACGTAATCTTTGAAAACCATTGATTCCACCAAAATGCTTCCCACACCCGAGGTCGATGCTGATTTTGAAAAAGTATACGAGCCTGCAGAGGACTCGTTCCTGCTCCTCGACTGCCTCGAGGAAGAGCAAGAATACTTGAGGAAAACATTTAAAAACCCGGTAGTGGTTGAGATTGGTTCAGGCTCAGGTGTTGTCACTACATTCTTCCACAAAAACATAATACCCAATGGTCTTTTCTTGACAACAGACGTGAATCCACATGCTTGTAAGAGCTCTAAGGCCACGAGTAAGAAAAACGGTGGGGCTAATTACCTAGATTCTATACAATCAGATTTAACCTCGTCGATAAGGCAGAATTTGATAGATATATTGATCTTTAACCCACCATATGTCCCTGCAGAGGAGGTTCCAGAGATCCCAAAAACAGATGATGACTACAAATGGCTAGATCTAGCATTGTTAGGGGGACCAGAGGGTATGGATGTCACTGATAGATTGTTGAATAATTTTGAATCCATCTTGTCTGATAAAGGTATTGCATATATATTGTTCTGTGCTAGAAATAAACCATTGGAAGTGACAAGGACAATGCAAGAAAAAGGTTGGAATTCTGAGCTTATAATCAATAGAAAAGCTGGATGGGAAGATCTTTCAGTTTATAGATTCTCAAGAATTTAAAAATAGCTACAAACAGCTCATGTCATAAATGCATTCTTTATTCTTTATACATTCACTCATTGGCGAAGAGATCAAACACAATATCTTGTTCACAAGCCTCATAATCCAGTGCATTCCCATTATAAATATTTTCATAATTGTAATAACTCAATCCATCGAAAAATGGCTTCAGAGAACTTAATGAATTAACACTTTGTATCCCTAACAATGCTGGTTTTCTTAAACCTTTATAATCTGAAAGTTTTGATAAAATTCCTGTCTTTTCACTTGTCAATCCACTTGTTTCAAATAATTCATCCTTTAGTGAAATCTTATCGATAAGACTGATGATATTTACGTTTTTATAAATAGCATTTATAGTATCAATAATGAAAATCCATTCTTGGAAATCTTCAAATTTCAACACTAATAACAAATCGAGTAATTTTGATGCTTGGAAAATACTAGCAAGATTGAATTTTGAAATTGTCTTTTTATCTGCATTTAGTATCTCCAGATAAAATTGTTGTAAATTGGTATAAATCATGGTCCAATAATCATAAAGATGGATTGGTGAAAATTTCAACAGTATAATTCTTATGACAATAAACAACTCTGGTGTTGGATATGTTCCTTGTTGAAACATGATATCAATCTTATTGAAAATCTCTTTCAACAGCGCAATATGTTGATCTTTTTCACTAATCAATAACAAATATGCAATTCTTTTCAAACTCATAGCTTTAACAATTTGTTCATTTTCTGACCAATTGAAGATGTTAGCAGTACCACTTGGTGTAGTTCTATTTAAATACTCTGTTATTTTTTCACTAGCATCGTTCTTAATCCAATTTTTCATTATCGAATTCCAATAACTGGTATCTTCAACTTTTATATCGAAAAACTGTGAATCGTTGAATGCCTCAGATAATTGAAACTTTAGACTTTTGAAAGAGCTGAACTCTTGTGAAAGTTCATCCAAAAGTTCTAGATTATATGATGGCAAGTTCTTTGGGAAATGCTTAGATTTGAGATTTGGTGTTATTAAATTGACAAGTATGGTGGAAACCACCGCATTCAATTTATCATTCTCTGTGATTACCCCGTTCAACTTTGGAACAATCCATTGGATAGAGCGATAAAGCTCTTCCTCATTACTTGGTGCATCCAGAGTGACAGAAGACGTTAACACAGATTCATCATTCTCCTGGGATTCACTTTTACCCATTTCATGATCATTGAGACTCGTATTTAGGGCACTGGTGATGTTCATATTTTTATAGTTTAGAGACACGGGTAAGATCTTGACAAATAAATCACTCAATTCCTTCTTGACTCTTTTCTGATTACCAAACGTGGTATGTTTTAGTTTTTGTGCCAAAACACCGATAAATTTCAAAATATTGATCAAAACTTGTTTGTAGAAATTTAGATCTGATGTAACATCTTTCAAAAAACCGATGGAATCTTCATAAATATCCTCCATTGAATCATTTTGTAATGACAAAGAGTAAAGCACTAGGAAATAACTAATCTCGAACGATGTTGGAACTTGTTGCTTTGAGGAGTTCTTCAATGATGCTATCAACAACTGGAAAATATGAGGTGTTGTTATTTGAGGTCTTGTAACATCAAGAATATTGAGTAACTTGAATACAGTTGAATTTTCTTCACCAGCGGATATTGCAACTAGTTTTTTTAAGACTTCGTTGAATTCAAGTGTGTAAAGTTTCTCAATCAAAACTTTAGATCTATGTTTCAGTTTTAAAGATTGATACTTCACTGAGAGGTTTTTTTGTGCATCATCTCTATTTTTCAATGATAAATCTGAATCTTTCCAAATTTCAAAACATGTTCTTGTAGCCTCTCCAAAACATACACTCAACATACGACGTTCATCTGATTGACCGGATGTGCCATTAGCGCCCTTCAATGAATCACCAAGTACACCAGAAACAACACTCGAAAAAAACCCTGGGTCATTATTTGCCGTCTTTGGGCTATTCACTTCCAAGCTCAATGCATATGTTCTCACCAATGAAAGCAATTCTTGCAAGACAGTCAAGAGTAATGATATAGATATATCATCTTTGGAGTCAGAGTTATTGAAAAAGAAGAAATTGACTTTACTCAATATGGCCATCACTATAGACTCTGCAGAATGGAAAATAGTTTCATCTTGATATTTGAACGACGTGACTAGTAAATCTATCCATGAATTTAACAGTTGTGATTTATTAAACTTGACAAAGCTAGATAATAAAAATTCAAAAAATGGAGATTGATTTGTGCTCTTATCCACTTTGAAAACAGATACATCATTCTTTGTCACAATTGGCATTTTGATTAATTCTTTCAAATGGTCTAGTAAAACAATGGATATTGAATCAAACTGTGTATCTTCTGTTTTGTAAATAACAAAATCTTGTGACAAAGCAAATGCTTTTGAAACAAATTGATCGAAATTCTTTTCATGACCATCTAATAGCAACTCAATCAATTTGAAAACAACTCTATTAGCGCTAGCATCAAAAGTTCCCGTATCCAAGTATTTACCCAAAGAATATAAAGTAAACTCTTTGTATGTAGATATGTCTTCATCTTTATACTCTAAAGAGCTCACAACCGAAAGTTCTTCATTAAACAAGGGCAAGATTCTCTTAATATCAACTTTCAAAACATTAAGCAGAATGGAGCAGTGATAGGTGAAGACAGTCTTATCATCAATGGTATCATTTAAATTTGAAGTGACAAGTTGAAATAATCTGTTTACAGAGCCGATATTGGCATTTGTGAGAATCCAATTTTGCACCATATCATAGTTTGGATGATTTGCATCAGTTAATTCGTCCAGAATTATATGCAGAGGTCTATTGAGAAGTGATGATTCGGTGGTATGGATCCAAATGTAGTTGAACAAAATTAATCTATCACTCAAAGCTGGTAGGTCAAGAAGATATGCAGTAATAGCGGCTTCGATATAATTTGGAGAGACGGAAAGAGATAAATGATTAAGAGATTTGACCACCTCAACTTGATAAGCATGTCCGTCTTTCAAAAGTAAATCACATAATTGGAAAACTAGTGATCTTAAGATTTCTATTCTTGCAAATGGTGTGTCGAATTGAAGCTTTGGAAATAACTTGACTATGCTTAGCAATGAATCGCCTTGGAAATTAGATGATTGGAATATTTCAATAACTTTGTCATTTTGGAAATCAAGTTCTGGAATCGTATCGATGACTCGATTCAACAAGGAAACATAATCAAAAGTACCTGTACTCTTTGAGTCTTCCACAACTAAATCTGTGACTAAAGTCAAAGTTATCTTTGCAAGATCTGCGGGATTAAAAGGTAATGCTAATGGTTCATTTTGTTCGTAATAACCATTCATCATCTCCAAGATTTCAGAGCTTGTCAATTCAGAAGTTTTCTCTGCAGCATGTTCAATAGGTAAATATGCACGTTGAGGAATTGTAGCGATTGTCAACTCCAAAAGTTTAAACCAGCTATCAGTCTTGATACGCTTCATCAACACGGCAATGAAGAAAATAGGAAATTGATGAACCAGCATCTCCTCATCCTGTACAGCAAAGTTTCGAAGAATGAACATCAAAAAGTCAATGTTTTCATGATCAACTAATTTCAATAGAGTTTTCCATATTGTCAAAGTTTCCACAGCGTCAAAAACAGCAGACGCACTTTTCAAAAGTTCATTAAACTCAGTAGTTGGTAAAGTAGAAGATTCTTCAACTGATCTTAAAAGTGGTATCAAGACATCTGGAACAACTTGTGATCCAATTTCCCATCTATCCATAATGGCAAGACAAATTTTGAACCCTGTGAGTTTCTGAGATGATGTTGATTGATTATCATATTTTCCTTCCAAATATTTCAGAAGACCGTCAACTAAATGTACAGCACCATTTTGTTGGAAATATTCAACATGCTGAGAATTACTTGTCTCTGGTCCCAAAAGCCATGCCCATATTCTTCTGTTGATCGACATATCCTTTTTAAGCACTGTGTTTATGGCACCCATTATCAGTTTTTGCAAGTCTTTTGATGGTGATAGTTTTTGTAATACAGTTGCGTTCAACTGAACCTTTTTGATCATCAAGTCTAAGAATCCTCTTTGAATCAAGATGTTTTCGGATCTCAAAGTGGCGATAAATGCTCTGACCAACAGACCAGGTTCTGGCGTTATGAGTGATAGTTGTTCACTTGTGAATTTGGATTTAAGCTCTGCTCTATAATAGTTTGCGTTATCATCTTTTGAATCTTCAGGAACTGGAATGACAGCGTTTAGATTTGGTAGTTTCTTGTTACACCAGACTAGACATCCCAAACGTCTTTCTTCACTCGTTATCATGATCAAAAACAAGGATTGCCAGAACAAAGAATCGTCATTCAATTCAGTCTTGAAACCTTCAATCAAGCCAATGGAAGCATCGAAGAATTCACTTCTTTCATCATCGATAGATGGTATCAGATATGAGAGTATTGGTTTCACCAAGCTTCTAAGCACGTCTGAGGGCAAAGTCAACAGAAAATTCTTGTAAAGGTCAATAATTGATGGCTTTATACTGATTGATGAGAATTGCATGATGGGCAAAATACCAGGGATCCATATGTTGACATTTTTGGCTAGTGCGTCAATACCCAGTTCGTTGAAGACGAATGTGTAAACTTCAATTGTCTTCTGATGAACACCACTTGGCAAATTAGGCGATAGACATTTGGATAGCGTGGTTGAGATCTTGATATCATGAGGTATCCAGTGCTGACTTGTGTGTTTCTGCTGCAGAGCTTTCAATAGCTTAGACAGAAACGATATACAGTCTGCCCATTCTTCGATTGTGTTGAAGAAGCTGAGAGCCTTTTCCACAGCTGAGGCGTACTTCTTGTCCTTCGAGTCCAGCGTGGCCATGATCTAGAGAAATCTGTTGATGTTTGTGTTTGTTTACTTGTGAACAAAGTGTCAAAGTTGTATACGTTTGAACTCGTTCTACCAGATTGAGAGATTCGCGGTACGGGACACATAGTGCAATTTTAACATATGATCAACTATACAATTCTATTCTCTTGGAATGGTCTTTCTGATCAAATCGAATGCTTTTGAAAGTTCCTCGTTGGCAACAGAGTGCGGCAGGTTTGGATACACCTCGTATGTGTAGTTCTTGTAGCCGAGATCTTTGAAGAACTTGGATGTGTCCTCAGCGTATGCCTCATTGACAACTGGATCTGAATCACCATGTCCTTGGAAAACAGGTGTCTCCAAGTTTGCTGGCTTCAACAACTCTTTCAATTTGGATCCAATTGGCATAAATCCAGAGAAGATCAAGAATCCAGCGATTTTGAAGTCTAAAGTAGCCAACGCACCTAATGCTAATGCCGCACCTTGACTGAACCCACCAACTATTATTCTATCTGGTTTGACTCCAAGGTCTATTTGCTCTTTGATGTGACTTTTCAGAACGTCCAAGGACTTGAGATAACCATCGGTGTCTGTTCTTTCACCAAGTTTACCCATCTTATCACCAAATTGGAAAAGATCAAACCAACCTGGCATTTGATAACCTTGGTTAACTGTGATTGGAATACTTGGGGCATTTGGGAACACGAAATTGATATGGTCAAACTCTGGTGAATTTCTAGCAAGATCACCTAGAAATTTCCATCCATCACCAGTATCACCTAGCCCGTGCAAAATGATGATTGAGGCGGATGGGACTTTTGTTCTTGAAGGGACTCTGACAGCGTTTAAAGCCATTGTTTCGGATTGGATTTGCAGTTGACTTCTATGATAAACACTCCAATAGACACTGAAGGCAAAACAAATGATAGGAATGATAAGAGACGACACCTTGAACCGATTAAATCAGAAAATGGTGAATGTTGTAACTTCTTGGTGCGATGAATTGGTGAAAATATATGTGGAAATTCGCGGGTGATCTTAATCAATTCCACAACTTCCAACCATAACCAAGGTTCATCAAGGAATATAGCACTTACAAGATTAGGCTTATAGAATACTAAAATGAACGATACCCCACCAAAACTACCACCAAAGACACCAGAATACTCGTCAGCTCAAGAAGGCGTAGATCAACAACACCACCAGCCACAATCACAACCCTTAGCACAAATCGATGTTCCAGAAGAGATACAGTCTCTACCGAAAGACCAGCTGATAAAGCTCATCAACTCCATCGACGTGCTCAAAGGCTACTTGATAAAGCTTGGGGAGAAGGAATTGAAACAAGACTCACAGGTATTGGACAATATAATAGGTGATATAAACAGGTTCATTACAAACTTGCGAAATTTACAAGAATCCAAAGACAATCTAAACCAAAAACTGTTCGCTCTACAAGGATTAGCAACTCAATGGAGTTCCAAAGAATCTGAAATGTATTCATCATTGCAAAAATTTAGTGCAGAAAATTTGTACAATTTACTTCGAAATAGTGTTCAGGAATCTAAAAGGCTTACTGATACCATAAGTCAGTCATTTATCCATAATGCAGAAGCACACGATGAGGCATCAATCCAGAGTTTCATCAAAAATTACAAAAATGAGAGGAAAACATACTACTTGAGAGCAGAAAAGTTACACAGATTTAACGAAGATAGAGTAGGTGGTTTATTATAGACGTTTTGAATCATATACATACACCATTTCATCCCAACCAGTTGTGGCCACCCAACCAGGATCACCCCATAAACTATAATCACCACCAATGACGAATTCTTTATGCATATTAAATATTTTAGATGTAGAACTTTTTTGAAATCTATTGTTTAATATACCTCTTGTTCTAGCATCTGTTTGATCTTTCCATACACGACTTGTCATGTCATAACTACAACTCAACAAATCACCACCATCATGAGGACTCCATACCACTTTCCTAATTGCAAAATCATGTCCTGTCAATTGGTTCAATGGAGCAGGTCCTAATTGATTATTATGAGGAGATTGGAATGTAGCGGTCCCATCAACCATACGTAAATCCCATACTTTTATCACTTTATCCACACCAGCAGTAGCAATAACAGTGGGTCTATATTTATTCCAATCACACGTCAATGTCTCTGCACCTCCATGTCCTATGAAATCTAAGATATTTGGATTTGGTGATCTTGTATCCCATACTTGAATATGCGAGTTTGCATTGGCACTCACAAGCATGCTTGGATTATGAGGTGAGAATACCGTTTGATAAACACAATTATTGTGAGCATGAGGTCTAGCTGTGTTGAACGTTATTAATGATTGTTTTCTACTAGGATCCCAAATCTTAATTGTACCATCCCAACTTGAACTGACAAAATTTGATTTTTCTATCAAGTTCCAATTGATTGAAAACACTTCTCTTCTATGCTCTTTCAATTGTAATATCGGATATTGACCAACTCCTATATCAAATATCTTTACGGAACCATCACCATTGGCAGTTGCAACATGGTTTTCATGCATTTCAGACCAAGCTAAATCAAATAACCCATCTTGTGTATCGAAGAACACATCGTTCCCTATTATTCCATTTGGATTGATTGAAAGAATGTATAGTCTCCCATTCCCGACAAGACCATAGTTTGAAGATGTTGCTACAGCCAACTTGTTATCATAGAACGGTGAGTACTTGACACCATAGCCATTGTACCCCTTTGTTCTAAACGACAACATGACTCTCTAAATTCAGCAGCAGCTCTTTATATTGAATATCCTGGACTTTTACCGACGCTTCGCACTTCAATTGATCAACTGAAACGTTCAAAATCTATGCTCAAGTTGTCGCTTGACTCATGTTGAACAATTACGATTTCCTTTCAATCAGAGCTCCAATCTGCGAAAAAATATCGAAAAGCGCCAAACTGCCTATTTGGGAACCTATTGTTGAGAGGAAATCAGCGATAAACATGGTGAAATGGTGAAGAAAAACCAAGAAAAAACATATAAAAACTACAGCTTCAGCTTCCAAATTCCCTGGTGCATAAACAATGCTCTTTCCATAACTTGAAACACCCCAAAACACTGGATATACCTCTTTTACAATCTCCACAATCCTGCAATTTGGCGCTCAGCGATACCTTTATTTCCTAAATAGGTAATTGCGAAATCTTGATCCGAGTTTGTTTACGAAAAATCTAACAGAGCTTCTTCAAATTTCAAAAGTAAACAAAGAGCTTCGAAAGTTTACATCAGCAACTTTTTTGACTTTCTTTCGTTTAAACTGCCATATAAGTGGGAGAGAAGATTACAACAAGCCCACAGTCGAGCTCGAACCCTGCTACAAGAACAAGATTAATGTCTGTGGAAATTGCTTCGTCGTTGAACAAGTCACTTGAATCAGAGTGGGCTAATGATCCTTTGTTCGGAGCAATCCCATTGATTTATTCATATTTAATTAAATCAAAGGATTCACAATATCTCTACGAATCGAATAATGGACTATGGTCTGATATAGATATCACCAACTCGTTCTTGTTGTCACAGATCCCAGAAACTGCAAACTCATCATATAAGATCATCGATAACTATAGCGGGTTGAAATCTCAGATCAACGCACAACATGGGAAGTTATCAGTTGTTGATTCAAGGGGAAATGACAACCTATTACACTTGAAATTGTTCAAAGCTAGAGAATCTATTTTAGGAGAGCATTCAAAAGCTTTACAAAATTATCATAAAGTAGATTTCAAGACCCTGCTTCTTGATAAAGCAAATTTCAAAAACATTTTCCAAAACCAAAGTATATCTCATGAATTCAAGTCAATGCTTGATGATCTATCACAATATTGTGGAGTGGAGATTGTTGTGAGCAAACAGGTTGAACACTTCAACATGTCTGTGAACTTTGATCCTCCAAACGCATTGATTGATCAAAACATTTATATCTACATCCTAGGAGATTCCGATGATACCACTTTCGCTGAAACAAGACTTCGAATTTTATTAGACAATTACTTAGATCTTTATGTCGACTCCATTGATATCCCACTTTCATTGATTCCATTGGTTGGTGGGGTTTCATTCAGTGACTTTGGAGCTATTGCTAAGGAAACAGGGGTTAACATTTATCTACCATCTTTATTACCTGAATTATACAATACACCAAAGAATCGTCATTTGGATTCAATATATTTATCAGGTTTAGAGGCACAAGTCTTACTTGCTAAGAAATTGATGCTTGATATAATTGAAAAGAGAAAATCAAATGTCTACTATAAGAATGTTTCAATGTTGAAATTCAAAAAAGATAATATTTTAATCAATAAAAGAGATCAAGTAAGCTCAGTGATGTTTAAATATGGTGTCTTTATCCAACTACCACCTTTGGGTACTGATGACTTCTTGGTTCATTTTCAAGGGTGGTCAACAGATTTAATCGAAAGGGCAATAACTGATTTCATTGCTTTCTCAAACGATATATTGACAGTAACTATTTGGTTCCATAAGAATTTAGAATCAAGTCAAAGTGGATATCATGAACCTGCTACCTTGAATGTCACCGAAGAGGAATTATACGAGCTTGTTTCAAGAATATCAGTCGCGTCGAATGTTACTATATATTCAAGCGTAAAGCAAAGTTCTTTCCAAATCAGCGGAACCCAAGATGATTGTTTGAAAGCTATCAAGTTATTTAGCAGTTATTCCAAACAACTGTATGATGATTTTAAATGTACAATTGAACTGAAGATTGAACTAGGATTGGAACATCATGAATTCATCAGTGGTAAGAAAAATGGTAAGATTTCTAAGATTATGAACAATTTTAAGACATCCACTATAAATTTTGAACCATTGAGTGATTACAGTCTTTTAGTTCTTTTAAAGTCTGTTGACTTTGGTGATTTCTTCAATGCTTATGATCAATTACAAAATGAGTTCCCATCAGAAGTTAGATTTTACATCCCAGAGGCATTCCATAGACAAATTATTGGAACTGGTGGTTCATTAATTCAATCAATTATGAGAAAATATAATGTCTTTATCAAATTTTCAAATAGTTATGACTTGAAGAACAACCACAAGAGTCATGTTAGATACGATAATGTTATTATCAGATGTCCAGCTAAAAACTCATCAAATATACCTTTGGTTAAAACAGAGCTAAATAGCTTGTTGATCAACAATGAGAATACAACTTTTTTCAACACATTCTTTAAGATCTCCAAAAATCAATACCGTCTTTTTGATTTCGACAAGATTCAACAAATTGAAAAAAAGACATCAACATTCGCCAGATTTCCAATTTCTGAACCTTCAGATTTCCAAATGGTAGAAGTACTGGGTACCGAAAATCATTCAGCAAATGCAACTAAATTGTTCGTTAATGAACTTGCTGAAAGCTATGAGTTCCAAGTCACATTTTCGAAAAAATTTAATGATATTATCAATGAGACCAATATCGATTTTGTCGAAAAGATCAAAGTCCCATTCAAGATCTTGTACAATTTTGAAATCATGGGGGTTGACAAGAAAACAGACAAATTAGTACCATATCACTCTATAATCATATCATACCTTCCAGAAGGTGATCTATTTTTGGAAGATGCCATTACCCACTTGACCTCTTATCTACGTCAAAATGAGTTTATGATTATAGATAGAGGTGAATTATCCAACGCTGATATCATTGTACAAGGATCTGCAGCTAGATACACACAATTTAGTCAAAATTCCAATACCAATCAAACAGTCAATCCTTTCAACAAGCAAAATGCATCTGCTGGTGCCTATGATACCAATTTCACAAAATACCCTTACCAGCCAACTACCACTTTACCTCTTCAATTACCTCAATCACAACAATTATACCAACTTCCAAACACACAGGAAAGAATGTTGGTATCTCAACCTACATTGGTCCAGCCTTTAGGTACTCATGTCAATGATCAACAGTTGTTAAATCTAAGCAATGCGTCATTGAAAAAACGTCCAGTCACTCATAATGGCTATGATAACGTCACTGGTAATGGGAGACAAAACATCTTTCAAAGACGTCCATTCTGAGAGCCCTAAAAACTCATCTCAATTCCAAAAAAAAATTGCATTTTACATGTTTTCTTCTTTTCTAACTTTTATAAATCTATTCATCATTTAGCAATGTTTACATAGCTCGAAATATAAAACAATTCGCACACATCAACAGCAGTAGGATCACGTACAAGATCAACTTCACCAATAACATCACCGCAATTCGCCGGGGACACACGGATTTTAGGCCGCGATTTTTTGTTTTTTTCTTCTCAGCTTGTGGATCCGTCGCTTAGCGCCAAAATGATTAACCAAAAAAATGCGAATGTAAGCTTTTGATCTAAAGTAAACAAAGACAATTTTTGCATTTCCACTGGATTCACTTTGTCAGCTTGCTTTACCATTAACTGCTTGCAATTTACTGCTACTTTGTGCTCCAGTCTGCTACCAATTCAACTGAGCACTTTAGCTGATTTGCCGGTTGAAATATTGGCTACAATATATTGAGCCATTGCATTACAGTATTCCATTTTGATAAAACTGTCTCAGGATCATTAATCACGAATTTTGGCTTGATTAGCAGCTGCTCAATTACACACAGCTTGGTAACAAACAACAATGCAGAGGCCCCACGAATCAGAATCAGGTGAAGAGGTTCGGAAACGTTTAGTACAACAGAATGATGCTAGATTCAACATACGGAACAATAGGCTGAGGTTCATGTCAATTTCATATGTTATCATATTCTTTGCTTTTGCAGCTCTACAGACCATTGCTATTGCATTCTTCACAAGAGGATTTCTTTTATCGAGACAAGTCCTTGACAATTATTCAACATTATCTGATCCAATATTCGCTGGTCAAACTCAAGATTTGAAAAACTTTGATAAGGCAGTGGTAATCATCATTGATGCATTGAGATTTGACTTCACTGTTCCAGATGATGACAATGATTTTTATTATCGCAATAACTTTTTGACACCATATAAGCTGAGTCAATCACATCCAGAAAATTCAGTATTACTGAAATTTCTTGCTGACCCTCCAACAACAACATTACAAAGACTAAAGGGTCTAACAACGGGGTCTTTACCAACATTTGTTGATGCAGGATCAAACTTTGACGGTGATGTGATACACGAAGATAACCTCATCAAACAGTTATATCAACACAATAAATCAATCGCATTTGTCGGTGATGATACATGGGAAGCTGTGTTCAGCCCCTTCTTGAACTATTCTCGTCCATATGACTCTTTAAATGTATGGGATTTACACACCGTTGATAATGGAGTGATAGAGCATATGATCCCTCTACTGGATAATCCAAAAGAAACACCATGGGACGTTTTGATTGGTCATACACTGGGTGTGGATCATTGTGGACATAGATACGGTCCTTCACACTGGTCCATGAAAGACAAACAGATACAAATGGAATCATTCATTAATGATGTCATCGCAAAGATTGATGATAAAACTTTATTAATTGTGATGGGTGATCATGGTATGGATCGTACTGGTAATCATGGTGGTGATTCAGCGGATGAGTTGGAAGCTGCCTTATGGTTGTACTCTAAGAAAAAGGCATTCCATCAAGCCAAAGATAAATCCGTATATGACATCTTTAACGGTGGTGAGAACTACAAAGCCGTTAATCAAATTGATTTAGTACCGACATTTTCATTACTGATGGGACTACCAATACCTTTCAACAATTTGGGGAAACCAATTGAAGAGGCTTTCAAAACAGACAAGTTTTTTAAAAAAGCAAGTTATTTGACAATGCAACAAATTCAAAGATATAGAGAGCATTCAACATCCTTGCAAGATGACCAATACATTAATGACAATTACGATGAATTAAAAAAAATATGGGACGAAGGTGACAGTCAGGGAATATTTAGTGAAAAAGTTTTACAATATGAATTGGAGTCACTGGATAGATGTAAAGATCTTTGGGCAAGATTTGATCTTTTAAGTATCTCCATTGGTATCACACTGATGATATTTTCACTGATTTTACTTGTTATTTATTCGAAATTGATACCATCAGTGGTTATAACTCAATTGACAGAAGAAATCGTGCCATGTATAGTGGCAATGTGTGCCATCTTTATCGTTATATTTGTGGCCATCTCTGCAATTTTGAGACCATCATTTTTAAGTCTATTCTGGCTCACTTTGATTGGATGTGCCATTGGTATAATCTTTGGGTTCTTGGTACCAATTTTGGATCGTTATTCCGTCAAATGGCTGGTAATGTCATTGATTGACAAATTTAGTGGTCTTTGGTCTTTGGTGGCCATAACTTTCATGATACTTCATGCTGCTATCTTTGGGTCTAATTCGTTCACCATATGGGAAGATCGAATTGTTTCATATTTTTTAATAACCTTTGGATTTTTGGCGGCTTTGAGATCATTGAAAGCTGAGAAAAAAGTCGATAGAGTCATGGGTGTTTATCACTCTTCACTTTTCATGATCTCTACCAGACTGGTGTCATTAAGTACCATTTGTCGTGAGGAACAAGGTGATCAGTGTACACCAACTTTCAATATGTCATGGCTGGTGATGATTGGTCTGTTTGTTAATGCATTTTTCATGCCTTCATACATCAAAGCATTCTATAACATCACATCCTCATACCATAGTGCCGCACCTTTGTGGAATAACATGCTGAAAGTTGTACTTTTGATGAACTCTGCATACTGGTCATTTGAGTACCTAGAGCATAATCAGACAGAGTTTAACTTTGAGTTTATCAGAAACTTGGATTTGAAATCGTTACATTTCGTCAAGTATACACTTGCAAGAATCATTGCTGGGTTGGCTTTAATAGCCGCTAATGTGGGATGGTCAAGAGGTCCGCTATGTGTAAAGCTAGAAATCAAGAACACAGAGACTTCATCAAGGGAAGCTTGTATCTTAGGATACCAAAACGTTTATGGATCACAATATTTTCTGCTTGTTATCAATTTTATTGGTACTATAATGTTATTTACCAAACCATTAGGTCAATTATCGATATCAATTCTTGTTTATCAAATTTTATCACTGCTTGAACTTGTTGATATACTGGGTGTTAGAGCAAACTTGATATCACCTGTCGTGATGGGGCTTTTAGGTTATTTACATTTTTTCAGCACTGGTCATCAAGCCACCATACCTTCTATTCATTGGGAAATTGGATTCACCTTGACTGAGAAGATTACTTTCCCTTTTACACATTTAGCAATTGTCTTGAACACTTTTGGCCCATTTATCATTGTCGCCATTTCTGTCTCACTAATAACACTCTGGAAAATTCCACCATCAAATAAACCAATTTCATTATACTCTAAAATAGTGGAAAATTGTGGTACACTGTTAATTTATGAGACTGCAGTAACATTGAGTACATTAATATTTGCTGCATTCTTTAGAAGACATTTAATGGTCTGGAAAATTTTTGCACCAAGATTTATGTTTGCTGGTTTGGTGCAAATTGTAATCAATGTGGTCTTAGTTGTCATTACAATTGGTTTCAGCTGTGGAAGATTAATTGTTCAAATTAATAGAATTTTCGGTAAATAGAACAGAATGATTAATAAACTAAGTTTTTGTATAATAAAGTACATTAATTGAACATTTATAGAATTTTAAATGAAGCATCATTACATTTATATTATCCTAATTCCCGTACTTATTCCATACTATGATCAAACTGACTCAAGAAATCTTGATCATCCATCGTTGACAGTCCGAATCCAACGTCATCAATCATATTGATATCTTCTGTACTGAAAGCCGGTGGAGCATCCGTATATGGTAGCGCTTCTGGGACATGCTGTGTTGGGTCTTCATGCATATAGTTTTGTTGTGATAGTACTAGATTAGCATTTGCCTGTTCTTCTCTAGCTTTTAGTAGATCTTGCCAATAATTAGCTGGTGCCTCAGATGTATCATTCTTCAAGGCAGGAATTGCTCTTATTTTGTATGAGCGATTCACTACTGATTTTCCAGATAGCTCCTCTATCGTTTTTTCAACCTCCTCAATGTTGTTATTTTCCGGGGTGTGTAAAGATTCCCTCAGTTGTGTGTTGAGTTCCCGTATACGTGTGTTTTTACTCACAGCGGAAATCTCATCCTGTGCCTTCTTCACCTCTTGTAGCTCTTTCTCTAGTTTTTCAGCCTTTTGACGCATCAAGCTTAAATTACCGAAGTATAATTCATCTTTGATTTCGTCAATGTTTGTCTTTGTTGTCTGTAGTTGAGCAAATGGGTTTGGTCTCACTATACTATCAGTATGCACCCATTTCTCTGCGACATTTTCAATGAGTTCTTGATTCAATATGAATCGCTGAGTAGCAGCTGATCGAAATGACATGACATCTGCTTCATCATGTAGAGTACCGGCATCATCATCCTTTTGTTTTTGAGCCTGTTGGGCCTGTTGTGCTTGTTGTTGTTGAAGTTGTTGTTGATAGACCTTATTGCGGCGCCTCTGGGTAGTTGGTTTGACCATGTTTTTTTTTTGTTTTTCTAGTTACCAAACGATAATGATTTGTTGACTATTGAAAAGCTCGTAATGCTTGTTGTTAGTTTATACAATTTCAAAACGCGACAAAGCGGAAAAATTCGCGAAGACATAATCGTATTACATAATGATTACGTAAAGCACATAGACATCAAAAAGATCAATTTTATTTTGAACACTAACCTTTCGGGTTACCAATGCTTGACAGATATTATATGCTCACTGATGGAGTTCAGCAGCCTCTTGAGATCATGTCTTGATATGTTCTCCTTTGCGATGACGAGCTCCAGAGGAGTCTTACCATTTAGATATTTCAACATCTTGTGGAAAACGGCATTGACCTCTGGAGACTGACCTTTGATACACTTACTGATCCATCTTCTCTCCACTGCAGTGGCTCTTTCAGGATCTAGCAAGATTGTGTCTTCGTCTTCCTCTTCTTCAAAATCTATGGCTGCACCGTGTGACTTCAACTTGGTATCACTTGAGCTATTCTTGACAGAACCACTTGGATCTTTACTCGTGTTGTCTGTCAAGATATCATTAAAATTGACCTTGTCTGTGCTTCTCTTGGAGATACCTTCACGTTCCAAATCTTCCTCAACGGCTAATTTGATACTATTTGAAATCTTAAGCCATACAAAAGTCATCAATTGTGTAACGTAACCATGTTGAATCAGCCATCCAAGAGCATCAAGGTAAACATCTCTATGGTCTTTACTTGGGATGATTGCGGAATATTGTCTTGGTTTCGAGCTAGATAACAGGGCCAAAAATGAAGGGAGCGAGGGTAATGATGGATAAGTTGCTTTAAAACTTTTCAAGCCTTCATCGATGCATTCCATTGGTGCCATTGGAGACACGATAAAAACACTTTTAGCCTGAAGGGGCACGATGGCTCTTGCTCTTCTCCAATATACCAAATGGTTAGCAAAAGATTTCACTTGACTAATATCGAGTTGATTATGAGATGCTAGTTTATTCAACGTCATCATTGGGTTTATACTCTTGATGAAGGCAGCCAATGGACTTTGTGAATCAGTTTTAAGGTCACTTATTATCTTCTCTGGAGAGTCTAGAAGCAGCAGTGCCATGTATGTCATATTTGAATCCAATTCCTCTTCATCGAATTTCGTAGTGGACGATAAGAATGAGCCCGAAAGAACAGGTGTAGTCTTTGGTAGTAATGTACTGAACTGGTTCTTGATCGGAATCTGAAGTGATATAAGTTTGTCATTAATCTCCAAATTTGCAATATCGGATGATGAAATAGATTCAAAACATTGTGATATGACTCTTGCTAATGATGATTCCTCTTTTAATTTTTGATAAAGTTCGAAGATCGAGGTGTTCTCATTCGAATCCTTGATCTTTAATATTTTCTTCACTTCATTCCAGACATAGTTTGATTTCGATTGTTCATACCTCAAAACAAGACTTAGACGAGATACCACATAATGAAACATTTCATCAATTCTGTAATTGTATTCCACCATCGAAGGATCCATAACGAAGACTAAATGAAACATTTCCATTGACGTACTGTCGTCTCCATCTATTGGTGGTTTTTCCTCTATATCGTCCTCAGTATTCTGCTTCTCATGTTCAAAAGTACTTTCTAGATCTTCATGAATACTCTTTACTGAACCTTTAGCTGAACCTCTCGATGTATTGTGAGCAGATGTATTCCCCGAGTGTTTAGACTTTTGATCTCTTTTCGGTTTATGATTTCTCCATAACCCTTCATCGTTCTTGTGGATAGGTAGCCCCAAAAACGCCATGTCCTCTACTGTCATTTCAAATCTACTGTTACACAATTGTCTTGGGGGTGTAACAAATTCACAAAGAAACTCTGCATCAAACCCAAATATCTTATCAAGTTGAAGCTGAGGATGCGGATACACAGCTAGCGAATTGACCTCTGAATTATTAACAGACTTGCTATAGCTACTTGAAGATATCGAACCTTTTTTCCTCTTTTGATTCTCTCGACGTTTTCTTTTAGCATTTCTTCTCTCATCTCGTTCATCTAAAAGATCTAGTAGCGTTCGTCCAAGTTTATGATCATCACCATTGTTCAACCTTGATTTAGCTCCTACTTTCGGACTCATTAGTGTATTATCCTCATCACCACTAGAGTCTGAGTTTGAGCTGTCTTCTGAGCTCTCGTCAGAACTTAGAAAGTCACCATCAGCACCTATTGATGTGTTCTTAAATGCATCCTCTCTCGGAACTGGTGGATAATGATAGACCAACTGCGGCCCATTATGAGTAGATATTGTGAGTAGTATTCCCTGTAAGCAGGGATTGGGCAGATAAAAGCTCATCCTGGTTGACTAAATACTCTTGAATGCAATTCTTTGTGTTGAAGTTTACCTGAATGAAGCTATAAACTCTAGGAATTCACTTTTCCAATTCGCGGGTACATAACGAGATCGGAAATAGTCGCTGACTACAAATCAACTATTCGTAAATCATGATATTGCAAATTATATATACAAGTGACACAAGAATACCTTCTGACTATTCGACAGTCGTGATGGTTTCAAGGTCAAAACTCTCGACTAACTTCTTTTGATCCAAAGCTCTTTTCAACAATTTACCAAAGAATGCAGAGGCAACATCAGCATCTTTGATTGCAGTCAAGATCTTTTCTTTTCTGACTACATGTTTATCCAATGATGTTTGGAAACTGTTCTGTACTTCTCTGGCAGGAAATTTCAACACTTTACGGCATTCTTTTGAGATTCTGCTAGCGTTTTGATGAGGATAATCCAATTGTTTAACTTGTTGTTTGATCTTCTTTGCCATTTTTCTTGGGAGAGCTCTTGGAATGTCAAGGATCAAGTATGTTAGCGAAACAACACCAACACCTAAACTGACTGGCAAAACTAAATATTTCAAAGTTTTCAAAGAGAATAGAGATCCATAATGGAAAACACCTTTTATAATTGACCCAGTGGTCAAAGCACCAGAAGCAGCGTAAAGACCAACAGAATAAGCAGAGTCTTTATAAACCAATGCCTGTTCTTTAACTTTATGATCGACATTGAAAACAGTCATGAAACTTTCCAATGAAGGATCGAAAAAATCAGAAATTGCAATTGTATCATCAAGCATTCTGCTGATAGTATCCTTACGTCTGCTAAACATGAATTCACCTTTGAAAATTTTTTCATTGTTGTACTCATCACCCAAGGCATCTTTACCATATTGTCTAATCTCTGTAATACCTTCTGTGGTCTTATTACGTGCAAATTCTTCACTTGCACTGACGGAATCCAAGATCCTCTTGGTAATTTCACGTTGTGTTTCAATTGTATAGTCAACAATATTTAACAAACCTTGGAACGGTACCACTGGATGATCACCAACGTTATCCAATGTGGTGTTGATTTTTTCCTTTGTAGTGTCATAAACTAATTGTGAAGAATTTTCAATCAATGCCTCAATCTTTTGGTTTGTTTTGACACTTTTCACCAAACTTTCTTCATAAGCTGGTGATAATTCATTGAGTTTAGCTGTCATCTCTTCCTTATCATTCAAATACATTCTTTGATTAATTGATGATAGTAATTCAATATCATTTAAAAGTTTTGAAATGTAAGTCTTAGCAGGTTGTAATTTCGATAGGGCTCTTTTCTGTAGCACGAAATCGCGTAAACTGCTTTCCAAATGATCAAAATCTGGATGTCTATCTGGATCACTATCTCCATTACCATCATCTCCATCCCCACTTCCACCAACACCTGGATCTTCACCATTTTCATTCGGTAAATGATCAACCACATCCCCCGAAGAGACAAAATGCACAAAATCTCTAGCATCTTTATGTGTATCTGGTGATAATCTTTGGACTTGATCCAAGATTCTTGACATACACTTGTTCTTATCTTTAATATTATCAAATCTGTTAACCACAATGAAAATCAACTTTTTTTCATTTGCAGCAGCAGCAATAAACTCTTTAGCGGATAATGTGAAATGGTTTTCTGCACTTACGACAAATACCACTAAATCAATTTCCTCTTGTCTTGAGAATACCTCAGTGGTTTGATATGAATCCATGTTCAAACCTGGAGCATCGATAAGTGCGATATCAACAACACCATTTCTCAACAAACTTTGATCAACGGTTCTTCTATCATTGACATAAACTTTCAAGATTGAATAGCTATCACATTCAGAAACAAGATCCTCCAAATCTTTCAATGGGAATACTTTATAAGTACTTTCATCCTTGATATCGTATTTACCTCCAATCAAAACAGCATGAACCTGTTCCACACCACTGTTCTCTCTGGCATCAATTACTTCACAGAACACCGATGTACAAGGTTGTTGATCTTCAGGCAACACTTTTCTTCTCAATAAAGCATTACAGAATGTTGATTTCCCCGAGTTTAAATCACCAGTGACAAATACTTTGGAAGATGTATCATCAATTCTTTCTTTTAATGATAATAGATGTTTACTAACTTGGAAGATTTTTTCATCTAAAAGTTGTCCTATAGCTGATTTATCTAATTTGGAGACCTGATTATTGTCTAACCTGATATTTAACTTCATAATTTTAAGTTCCGGTTCATTTTCATTTTGTAAATCTTCAGCCTGTTTTTGTATTGATTTCACAGATTGAATTGAATTTTTTCTGATTAATGCTAGATGTGCCTTTCTACTATTCAAAAGTTGGTTTGGTAAATCATTTGAAGGATAAAACAATGGTCTTTCTTTATTCTCCACTTGTAATTCACCCAATATTTGCACAGTAGTGGTAATGGAACGATCCAATGCAATACGATTATTATTATATTGTAACTGAGAGATTTGTGTCTTTAAATGATGATCATTGGATGCACTTCTATGATGATGTTTCGTACCGACTTTTAAGAAATCATCACCATCAATCATGGTACTTCCTTCCAAGACACCTTCATCTCTTAGATATGTCATACGAGATGATTGATCTTCCAACAGTGTCTTCACGTCGAAACTGTTATCCATTTCCTCATCATCCTCCAGATCCTTGCCCTTGATATCCTTATATCTCTGACTCATAATGACTTCAATCAGATCAAATTGTTTATAATCCGACTTTATTATAACGCCATCTTTGTTGTTTGTGGGTTTGATTTTCTCTAGAAATTTAACATACCGCAATTTTGAATTCCGACCATTGAAGAATTTCCACGTGATGTGATGAGCCCTCGTATTTCCGTTTTGAGTCGCATCTCTTTTTTTTTCAAGTTGGCATATAATCTTTGATGTTTTACACCATTTACGGTTGTATGAATCATAAGAGAATCAAACTAGAAGGTTCATCTATCATGTCATTTAGAAAAAGAGGTGAAGTTTTAGGCAGACCAAACCCAAGAATACCTAATGCTGTGCCAGGGAGAGGTGGTGAACCCGTAGTGGCACCAGGTATACCAGGTAGAGCTCCATTAGGACCAAATGTCCCCGGTAGAGTACCACCACCAAGAGATATCAGTGGAGCACCATTACCACAAAGAGGCCCGGGTATAAATCAATTGAAAAGAACTGGTATGGGACCTGAATTGTTGGCAAATCAAGTACAGAATTTATCAGTGGAGGAAATTGTTAAACATCCAGGTGTTAGACCATCATCAATAACATCACAGGCTACAGTTTCCACTGGTAGTGGTGATTTAGATAAGATTTTAGGCCATCAGGGGCTCCCTGTTGGTAGTTCAATGCTAATTGAAGAGAGTGGTACCACTGATTTTTCAAGTGTATTGATGAAATCATTTGCATCTCAAGGTATTGTACAAAATAGATTAGATCCAAAGACTCCAAACACACATATTGTTGTATTAAGTTCTAATGTTCAATGGGGGAAAGAATTACCTGGTGTTTATAAAGGGAGTAGTAGAGATATCAAGAAGAATAGAGTTATACAAAATGAACAAAAAATTTCTGTGCAAAATTTATTAGATACTGGTGATAAACCAAAACCTAGAGCATCTGGATCTGGATCAAGTTCTAGTGATAAAAAGGATAATGATTTAAGAATTGCATGGAGATATGGATTAAACGATCCAAAGAAACAACAAGCCAATAGTGTGGATTCTGAGACATATAAAGATTATAATCATCAATTTGATATAACTAGTCGTTTGATACCTAGTCCAAATGCTAATGAAATATCATATATCCCATTAGGAGCAAGTTTTAAGCCTGTTTTAAAACAATTGGAAAGTATAATTCAAAAACATAAGACCAAGATTATAAGATTTGTGATCCCATCATTTTTAAATCCATCAATGTATCCACCTCCATTATCCACTACACAAGAATCATTACAATTCATTCATTCCCTTAGATCATTGACCAGACGATACTCTAAAACTCTGGTTATAGCCATGTCTATCCCATTAGAATTATACTCGCGTGATAGTTTATTATTGAAACAAATGGAATCATTATCAGATGCAGTTTTCAATTTAGAACCTTTTAATCAAGAAATGTTAAAATTTTTAGAGAAGGCATATCAAAATCAACCAACAAAAGTTCAACATGGATTAGTTCATGTTTTCAAAGTTCCACATTTAAGTGAAAAGGGACAAATGTTAATAATGAAGAGTGAATTTGCATTCAAGAATGGTAAAAAGAAATTTGAAATTGAAGAATGGGGGATTCCTGTGGAAGATGAGGGAGAACCTCAACAAACTACTCAAAATATTGATTTTTGATCATATGTAATGAATGTTAACGTGGTGAATTTAGCTTTTGTAGATCTGTCGCGATTTGAGGACCGATAGTTTAGAATGTGTCAGGACTTAAGAGCTTTTGATTAATATTTTTAGATCAGGATACCGCAGGTCCCATGGAACAATGAACCTTATATATGGAGCCTTATAGAGAATGGTTATCGAGGATATGGTGAAGATAAAGCTCTGTATATAGTGTTTCCCTTGAGAGCTAACTGAGAACTCCAGTTCCAGTACGTGTCAAGTTTCAACAAATGCGACATTCGCAGTTTGTAATTCATTGAGCTACATGAACAAGCTTTCCAAGCTATATTCCAGAATCCAGCTCCACAAGACCATAAAACCACCACAATCAGATCCATATCAGTGCATATACGTCTCCTATCTCCTATAGACCATGATCTCACCCTCAACTCACCGGGGCTCGTCCTGTCTTTCCCATCCAACTTATCCTGATTCTTGTCAAGTCTGTCAATTCCAAATTATCAACGGCTATCACTTCCGAGTGAGTAAATTACTGACACGCGAAAACTGCCAATTTGCAAAACAATAGAAGCATCAAGAAGACTAGACAGATCAATTTGAAATCGTGGTAGCACTTTCTATCTCGGTTTTAAGTGAAGTTCGCTAGTATGTGAAAGGGCTGAACTGGTGCTGGTGTTAAGACGATGCTGTTATCTATCCCATCAGTACTAAGTAGTGCAAGACTCCAAAGACCGTACAAAACAACAACAAAGTAAACAGTAAATGCTATACACGCTAACAAAAGCACACCCCACCAATATTCATCCATAGTATACTGAATTGTAGCCCACTCTTCGGATAAACTCCACCCATTTATTCTTCCATATCTCTGCCATGTGTTCCCCGTGCCAATAACCTTAAAAAAACGCGCTCTCAGCTCGTGCAAAGTAAGCTAAACCAGGCCCAACGACACATATCCAGCCACTCACAATGTTGGAGCTTGACAGCCAGGGTTCTGGGCTCACTTAACTCCAGAACCTCTATAAGCTAAACTACAGCTAGCCTGCTAGCCTGCTAGGCTCTAGGCTCGCTTTTTTCTGCCCACAGAGCCTGGTCTGCGCAGCATTTTATAGCTCAACCGTTCCGGACATCAAAAGAAAAAAATTGCCATATAGCTGCATTAAAATCCGATTGTGGTATACAAAAAAAGTATACACAACCTTTGAAATACGTAATTTAATTCTCGCACTGTGAGGTTGGATAACTAGCCGGATAACATGAGAGGTATATAAAGGTTGGTGGTCCCCATGTGGATTTAATCCAAGATGGGTGCATAGTGGTGTTTTAACTCTTCAACTACAAGTTCATTAAATATTCAAATCATACAAGATGCATTTCACTAGAACGCTATTGAGTCAAACAGTCTCAAAGACTACAAACAAATTACCAATTCAAAAAAGAGTCCAAATGGCCTATGATTTACACATTCCAAATAAGACTGTTAACCCAAATTTAAACATTAGATCTCATGAACCTATTGTCTTTGTACATGGTATTTTCGGTTCTAAAAAAAATTATCGTTTTGATTGTCAAAAAATTGCCAATGTTACACATACACCAGTTTACACTGTGGATTTAAGAAATCATGGTCAAAGTATACATGCTTTACCATTTGATTATGAAACTTTAGCTCAAGATGTTGCAGATTTCTGTGAAGATCATAATTTGAAGAAAATTAATTTAATTGGTTATTCATTAGGTGCTAAAATTGCAATGTTAACAATGTTAAAGAATCCAGATTTGATTAGATCAGGTGTTGTTATTGATAATTCACCTATAGAACAACCACATATTGAAATTTTCTTACAAATGTTTGTTAAATCAATGTTACACGTTTTAAATAGTACAAAGATCAAGGCAAATGATAGTGATTGGAAGGCAAAAGCCAATGCTGCTATGAAGAGATATATTCCAAATGGTGGTATTAGAGATTATCTATTGGCAAATTTAATCAATAGAGTTCCAAAAGGTTATAAATCACCAGTTATTGATTATGATGATGGTTATATTCATTTCCAAAATCCTGTTCGTCATATGACTGAAGTTGCAGTACATAATGTTTCCACATGGCCAACTGAAAATGTTAAAGGTTTAAAATATGAAGGTCCAGTTAGATTTATTAAAGGTACTCAATCTGCATTTATTGATGATAAAGGTATTCAAGCTATTAAAGGTTATTTCCCAAATTATTCCATGACTGAAGTTAATGCAACACATTTCATTTTGAATGAAAGACCATTGGAATATGTTCGTATAATTTGTGATTTCATCAAGACTGAAAGATTTAGATCATTACAAGAACATTTAAGACACGTGGAAAATTTATCACCATCTGAAAAAGAAGCTAAATTAGCTGCTCAACACGCTGAAGAACTTGAATCACTTAGAAAAATCACTCATGGTGAAACTTCAATTCCAAACAATGAAGCCTCTGAGGATTCATTTGCCGATAAAATCGATCTTGCTAGACAAGAAAGAGAAACTCAAAAGGATATCACTGTTTAAACAGTTCATATATTTATAAACAATTGCATATGAAATAGTGTAGGATTCCGATAACCAACGAGATCTATATAGCTAGCAATATAAATAGAATATTGCTGTGTTTTGCTGGGCCTACCGCTGGATCTAGAACTGGGCCCGTAAAGTTAAATTTTGGCAATAAAGGTCAAATAGTTGACTTAACAGGAGAATAGAAGATAAAATGTAATACAATAAACAATAATCAATTCATCAAATTTCATGTCAATTGATTTTATAACATCACCATCATTTTTGCTAATTATGTTTATGTTTATATTGCTAGCCCAAAAAATAAAATGACGTGCTTGGGACACGAAAAAAGCGATGTTACGTAATTTTGCGGTACGGGCCACAGCAACATAGCTAAGATTTAGCACAAAGTTAACAAAGAAGTATATAAAGGAATGGATTCCTTTTTAATTTTTTCGTTTTATCTTTCTGAAAGAGACAGCAAAAAATGTTTGCATCAAGAGTTTTGAGACAAAGTGCCCAGTCGTTAAAGAATGAACTACCTCATCGTGAAGTGGTCAAGATGGCCTACGATTTACACAAACCCAAATCAACAGCTATAAGGCATTTAAATGAAAACCCAGAAGAACCAATATTATTCTTACATGGTATCTTTGGGTCGAAAAAATCATATGCTACTGATTCAAAATTGATCTCAAGTGCAACTCATACACCTGTTTATACAATGGATTTAAGAAATCATGGTGAAACTGCTCATGCGCAACCTTTTGATTATGAAACTTTAGCTGCTGACGTTAAAGAATTTTGTGATCAACATGAATTGAAAAAAGTTAAATTGGTTGGTTATTCATTAGGTGCTAAAATTTCATTACTTACTTGCTTACAATATCCAGAATTGGTGAAATCTGCAGTTATTATTGATAATGCCCCAGTTCCACAACCTCATATTCAAATGTATATGAAGCAATATATCAAAAGTATGAAACATGTGTTGAATGAAGCTAAAATCAGTGCAGATGATAAAGATTGGAAAAATAAGGCATCTGCTGCTATGAAACGTTTCTTACCAAATGGTGTTATTAGAAAAAACTTGTTGGCAAATTTAGTTAATAAACCACCAAAGGATTTTGATTCTCCAGTTATTGATTTTGATGATGGTAACATTCATTTCTTAAATCCAATTGAACAAATGGAAGAAATGGCTGTTCAAGATGTTACAGATTGGCCAGTGGAATCCACAAAGGATTTGGTTTTCAATGGTCCTGTAAAATTTATTAGAGGTTTAAAATCTCCATTCATTACTGATGAAGGTATGGCTGCTATTCAAAAACATTTCCCAAAAAACGAATTTACAGATGTCAATTCAAGTCATGATATATTAGATCAAAGACCAAGTGAATATGTTAAAATTATCAATGATTTCTTCAATATTCATAGATATGAATCTGCTCCAGATTCAACAATCTTAGGTCATAAGCAGAAACAAGAATCACAAACTGCTCAATCATAACTTAGCTTAAAGAAAGAATCCATTTTATTAACTGCTGGTTAACAGTTATATGCTTTCCAATTGCTTTATTGTTTACATTTAAATTTAGATACCTATATACCAGAGTTGATCTCAGATATATATTATAATTACAAGTGTTTTTTAAAATATATACACGCGTATGCAAAGTTTATTCAACTTTTTTGATATGATACTCCCTTAGCGTTAAATCATCAACATTACTTGGACTCCCCACAACAGGATCAACACCATTTTGAGTTTTTGGAAATGCAACAACATCTCTAATACTATTACTACCAATTAACATTGCACACATTCTATCAAATCCTATAGCAAATCCAGCATGTGGTGGACATCCAAGACTTAATGCTTTTAATAAATGACCAAATAAAAACTCTGGGTTTTCAATTCCTAAAATCTCTGTAAGAATATATTTTTGAACATTTGAATCATGAATTCTTCTTGATCCACCACCTAATTCTACTCCATTTATAACTAAATCATAATGTTCACCTTTAACACTTAATGGATCACTAGCTAACATGCCATAATCAGATGTTTTACACATTGTAAATGGATGATGAGTTGATTGTAATTTATCAAATTTATAAATTGGATATGATGTTTTCTCCAATGGTTTAA
This sequence comes from Hansenula lynferdii, assembly GCA_030582155.1. Taxonomy (NCBI): domain Eukaryota; kingdom Fungi; phylum Ascomycota; class Saccharomycetes; order Phaffomycetales; family Wickerhamomycetaceae; genus Hansenula; species Hansenula lynferdii. The sequence continues at coordinate 52,159 of JAKTWT010000060.1, read as the reverse complement.
TCTCAGATGGGGTGAATAAAGGGAACTCTTCAATCCATGCCCCAATATCATTACTTGATCTTTGCCATTTTTCAGGAAATTCTTGGATTGATAATTGTCTAAATCTTCCCAATGGTGTTGGATTTTCATATGAAAGTTCAGATCTGGTGGATATAGCAATCACATCACCAATTTCAAGATTTAATTGTTCATTTAATGATCTCAAATCATGAATTTCATTTGTCAATGAACCAATAATTTTCAAATGCCATTCTTCAATATCCCTTTGTGTCTTTATAGGTAAGATGATGGGTTTCCTATTTCTATATTCACCTTGATCAAATAATTTTGATGGTAATTTAGGTTTCCCCATGAATGCATTTTTCAAGACAATGGCCTCTATTATTTCAAATCCTTCCTGTTCAGTAGCTTTACAAAATTTACTTAGATCCATAATCTCTATTGATGATCTCAAATCCGGTTTATCAATCCCATATTTTGATAATACTTCATTATAACTTAAATGTATTAAATCACCAGAGGTTACATTACCTTCTTTATCAATAGTATTCAAATCTCTCTCAGCAACCTTCCCCCATACAGTCTTGGTAACATTCTCAATAACATTTTGTACATCTTTTGCATTAGCAAATGACATTTCCATATCAACTTGAGTAAATTCAGGTTGTCTATCAGCTCTAAGATCTTCATCTCTAAAACATTTAGCAATTTGGAAATAATTCTTTATACCACTTGCCATTAATAATTGTTTATATTGTTGTGGTGATTGTGGTAGGGCATAAAATGCATTAGATTTCCTAGTAGGAACCAAAAATTCTCTAGCACCTTCAGGTGTTGATTTAAATAATAATGGTGTTTCCACTTCTGTAAACTCTAAATCATTTAATGTATTTCTTATAATTTGAGATGCCTGTGCTCTTTTTTTCAATGCATTTTGATGAAAAGGCAATCTCAATTGTAAATATCTTTGTTGTTGTGGGAATGATTCTGGTGAATTTTTCAAAGATTCTAATTGAGATGCTAATATATCACTAGAATTTAACAATGTATAATCTTCAAATTTTAAATCCCATCTTTCACCATCTTGTTCATTTCTAGCATGTCTTTTCTCAATTATACCTCTTAAAGAGGCACAGTCCTCCACTTGAGAAGATCTAAGTTTTTGAGCTAAATTTGGATCTCTCGTTACAATTTGTGTGAAATTCCCATCAAAATCTCTTAATGTTGCAAATGCAATGTTTTTACTAATTTTTTTAGGTTTTTTATCTATCCAGCCTGAGATCTGTACTTCTTTGCCCCAGAAATTCTGCAAGTTATTGTTTATTCCTTTGATTGTATGCGTATGTTTGGGAAATTCAACTGCCAGAAAAGTTAGTATCAACATGGGTAATATATTCAAACGTGCATACATTTGGGTATTATGGATTCCTTTGGGGGTAGTTTAGCCGAGGATGATACCAGCCTACTATGGACCAGCTTGGAACGCAGACATCTGTTTCTATGAGAAAACCCACGTAGCATTTTTGAGTGTTTTGGAGTATATCATGAAAACATTTATGGTTTTACTTTTCACTATATAATGTTCGGTTCCATAGAAAAAAGTCATCGGTAAGGGACACAGAGTAGTATTCTATGATTTAACTACAAATTGGTAAAATATAATGACAATGCATGATTTTGCTGGTTAATTAATATGCTCATGTTCTCAATCGGTGTTGGTTCTGTCTGTGTCGTAGCCTTTGAACTCCTCACACAGGTCAAATGTCTTTATCGTGCCATCTTTCGACGCAGCTACCAGCACTTTATCCAGAATGTCTATCTCCAAAACCGGGGAATCTGATATATGTAATGATGTGATCACTTTCTTGGATTGTAGATCCCATATATATACGTTCCCATTCTCTGATCCCGAGGCACTAAAAATAGTAGTCAGTATTTGATTGGTGTTGATTTGTCTTGTAACTTACATTAGAGGGTCTTTTGAAGATGTGATGAATCTTGTACCACATGAATATTTCTCAGAAAACCCCTGTCCACCTTGATATGTTTTCACAACTTTATTATTCATATAGTCCCATAATCTTATTGTATTGTCCAACGTACTTGCCAAAAGATAGTTCCCATTAGGCGAAAACCGAATGTAGGAAACAGGGAAAGATGATCCACCTTTATCATAAATCAATGTCTTTAGACATTGACCAGATTCAGTATCGAATAATCTAATCAACCCATCATAACTAGCACTTGCAATAATTGTTCCATCCCAACTTAGATTAACAGATGCAATTGGATCTGAGTGTGCACTAAGCGTCTTCAAACATTTCCCATTCTGTGCATCCCATACTCTTACTGCTTCATCTGCACTGCCAGTGACCAAGAGATTTCCTTTATAATTGAACTCAACACAGGTAACGTAGAAAGTATGACCTTCAAATATATTGATACACTCTCCAAATTCAGTATCCCAAAGTCTAGCAGTCATATCATCCGACACCGAAGCCAAGTGACGCGAGTCCTGGGACCATGATATATCGGAGATCCCCTTTGAATGTCCACTTAGAGATCGTATGAAAGAACCAGTCTCCAAATCAAATATATGAATTGTAGCATCTGAAGAAGCTGTCGCGAAAAATTCACCATTGGGACTGACTTTTATGCTTGTTGTGTCCTTGGAATGCTTCGAGGTGGTGCTGTACCTCACTTTGAAAAGCGACTCTATAGTTCCTTCAGTGGTCATTTGAATCGTCGTGGGTTTTCAATGTTAGAACAAGATGTTTAGTTCTCATACATTATCATGTTGATGTTTTTCAGTTTTTTCGCCACGGCCACGCAAAACCGAGATTTTGAGATTCTTGAAAACCAAACGCCACCAGATAAACTGAAGAAATAGAATTAGCTCAGAAAGATTGATAAAGAGTCAATTGGAGGTATTTGAAAATAATGGTATGTTATAATCTCAGCTGACTCAATTGTTATGGAAAAGTCATTGATTACTGACCATTCTTAGAGTCTAAAATTCATCCCTGAATCATCACAACCATCTGCTGTTGACAGCACAAAATTTGGACCAACAGCACCATCAGCACCAGGTTTACAGGATATATTGAGATCTGATGAAGGTCCATTGTCCATAGGCTCCAAGATTAACAACAGACATCCATTGGAAAACAGATTGAAAGAATGGGATAATACACAACATGATTTAAAATTGGAACAATATAGACGTATATTTGGTGCCGCTGAACCAATTAAAAGAACCATGGAATTGAAAATTGTTGAGAATACAGATTTTGTACCAAGTGCATTGGGTAATTCTTCTAATGTGCACAGAGATATCTTATTGAACAAGGATACTTCAATTGATTGGGAAGATATTTATACAGGTATGTTTATGTGTTTTGCCTCGCCGATTGAATACATTACTAACTATTTAAACCATAGGTCAAGAACAAGCATTCAGCAGAGACTTCCATGGTGATTTGGAAAGAAAAATGGGTATATAAACAGGTAGAGAATACTAAATGTGTTATGTGATTTTTGTGTAGAATTTCCAGGTGATGGACGGGACCTTTTTTCTTGATTAACGATACGATAACAACTAATAACAATCAATAACGAGACAGACTAATCAATATCATCTCTTCATGATCTATTTGTAGCTTATTACAACTAAAAATCAAACACTTTATAAATTGGCAGATTCGCGCTGGTCGAGCAAAAATTAACTACCAACTTCGACATTGAAAATTTTTATTGCGAGTACAAAGTGAAAAGGCTTAAACAAATTGAAATCTTTACTATTTTCAAATTACAACAATTTACTCAGTGGAAACTAAATTAATTCGCACATTTCAGCATAGTATAAAACAAGCATTGCACAGTCATCAATAATCATGTCTCAATCTCCCTCATTAAATTTCGGTCCAGCTTGGTGAGTAGAATAAAATTTCCAAGATCACTATTGGAGATCGCTGATTTGTTCGATGGTGATCGATTATTATCAAGTACAGATATACTAACAACCATAATTTAGGATGCGTCCAACTTCTTCAAGAAATGCTAGTCAAGAGAATAACCTAGCACAAGAGCCTAAGACAAGTCAAACTTGGGATCAACAAGATCAATCACAATTTATTCCAAATACATTTAGTGATTCTGGGTTTGAACAACAGCAACAACAAGTACAACAACCGTCTCAATCCAATTTTGTGAATCCAAGTACTAGCAACGTCAACAGTCGAGTATACACGATCGAAGAACTATTAGCTGTATGGAATGAGATTCAAGGGAAAATCCAAAATGGCGAATCTGTTGATTTTTATCGCTCTTTAGAACCTATCCAAGAACTGGTGGATCAAATTGAACGTGATCGATCATTCCAGGGGAATTTGGCCAAGAAGAATGATGCTCAACAGGCAGAGATCTCTGGGAAACTGGATGATTTCACCAGATGGGCCAAGAATGAAACACCTGCTTCAAACGGTGTCTCCACTGCTAGTCCATTTGTAAATCAGAGTAATCTGTTTGGTGGTGGATTCAATCAATCTCAAAACTCGCCTTACACTAATGGTGTTTCCAATAATTTTGGCCAATTGGGGTTTGATGTATTACAACCATTCCAAATCAACTGGTATTACTTGGATGAGGGAAGTAATCCACAAGGTCCTTTCACTGGGTTGGATATGCAAAATTGGTATAGTGGTAATTTCTTCAGTGCTCAATTAAAGATCAGAAGAGACGGTGAATTCAGTTTCTACACATTACAGCAATTCATTCAAACTGTTTCCAACTATGTACAACCATTTTTGGTTCCCTTGCCAAGTTTAGCACCACAAACATTTCAACCATCGTTTGGATTCGATCAACAGTTGCCAAATCTTTTCAACAAGAGTTTATCATTGCAACAACCGCAGGCACATACAGGGTTTGGTCATTTACAAAACGATCAGTCCAGCTGGTTAGGCTCAGCATCTGGCCGTTCGTCTCCATGGGTCCAACAACCAGCTTTACAAACTGACAATGTTGCCACCCAGGACTTCAGAATTGGTTCCCAATCACCATTCGTCACTTCAGCATTCACAAACCAAACCACTGCATCCCAACCTAGCATCCCAACACAGGATGACGATATCTTGAACCACATCAACACCAACGTCATCGATAACGTTTTGCAAGACGACGAGTCAACCGATCCAGCTGTCCCACAAGAAACTCAACAGACCCCTGTGGAAACACCAAAGGAACCAGCTGCTGAATCAAAACCACAAGCATCTTCAACGACTACTGCTCAACAAAAACAACAACAGAAACCTGTCGCAGCTACACCTCAAAAGACCAAGCAAGCCAATGGTGAAGCTCAAAGTGCTCCTGTTACTGTTACTGAACGACCAAAAGCCGCTGAACCAGCTAAACCAGCTGCACCAAAGTTGGCACCATGGGCTAACAAATCAGTTTCCAATGCTCCTCAATTAACTTTGGAACAAATCCAAAGATTAGAAGCTGAAGAATCTGCTAAACAAAGTAAAGCCAAGGCCAAACAAGATAAGTTGCTAGCTGCACAATTACTTGCCAACACTGAAGATTCAATCAAAAAGCAAGAAGTTCCAAAGACAATCTTACCTTCAACTTCAAGCTGGGGTACTCCAACTAAGGCAGCTGCTAAACCAGCAAAGACTTTATTGGACATTCAACGTGAAGAGGAAGAAGCTGCTGCTGCTGCTTATGCTGCTCAAGTTGCCTCTTCACAAGCTTCTTCAGGAACTGCTTCAATTACACCAATGAAGAAAGCTCCAAGTTCTCAAAATTCATTTGCATCAATTGCCACTTCATCAGTACCATCTACTAATGCATGGACTACAGTTACATCAACAAGAAAACCAGTTGTTAAAGCACAAGCTCCAAAAATCACATCAGGACCAAAACCAATCACTCCAGATATTTTACGTAGTGTTTCAGCAAATACTGCTTCACAAATTCAACCAACAAATCAATATTTGAAAACTGTATCACCACGTCAAGATTTCTTAAATTGGTGTCGTACTTCAATGAAATTAAATAAAGGTATCAATAGAGATGAAGTTTTACAAGTCATTTTAACATTACCAGTTGGTTCAGAATCACAAGAAATTGTTACTGATACAATTTATTCAAACAGTTCTACAATGGATGGTAGAAGATTTGCTCAAGAATTTATGAAACGTCGTAAAACCATTGAAGATCAATCACAAGATGGATTATCTTGGGATGAAGCATTACGTATCAGTACTGATAATGATGATGATGGATGGGATTTCCAAGTTGTTGGTAAAAAGAAGAAGGGTAAAAATTAATGATTAATTAATAACTCATAATAAAATTTTCTGCATATAATGGACATTTTTGTAGCATATTAATTTATACTATACACTAATCATTCTCTATTTGGTAATTCCAAAATACCATCATCTGAAATCTTAATCCCCCATTGTTCTAAAAGATTTAATTTTCTATCTTCAATAGCATTATATCTTCTTCTTAATGCTTCATTAAAGCAAATTTCTTGTAATAATGGAACAAATTTTGGAATCCAACCTTTTTTATATTTTTCAGTTTCTGCTACAATTTCTTGTACTTCTAATTCTTCTAATTTTGTAGCGGTTTGATATCTTTCATAAAGATCATCACCAATTGAACCTCTTTGATATAAGGCAGTTATAAATGGTTGAACTTCTTTTAGTTTAATTGTTCTTCTGATTGATTCTGCACCTCTTCTAAGCAATGCAGCCTTAAGGACTTTTTCATTTGGTTTCTCCTCGTGATCTCTTAATTCAAAATATAATTCCTTAGGTAGATTTCTTTTGAAAAATGGTTGTCTATTGTATAATTCATTCAATTTGTTTTTTCTATAATTCATGGAAAATATAATCATTGCAGTAATCACCACGGTGACATATATGATTGGTGTGAAGACTGAGATCTTGGTGATCACCTCTTCTGCCGCTTGTTCTTGTTCGGCCATCTTGATGTGTTTGGGATTGGTTGTACAAAGTTGTATGTCAATTGGTACAATTTCACTTGTTTATAACACGTCCATGGTTTTTGTTGAAGCGAAAAAAGCGTAGTAGTGCGTTTACCAGATTTGAGATCTTGATGTTTTCAGATGGATTCGATTCATCAAAGAAATGAAAGAGATTTTAGATTAACCAGGGTTATTATCAAGGATATAGTATAAAGACCATTTCTAATGTCTCTATTATCATCTAATTGAACAACTCAGTGACTCTTTTGACCGTAGCCTTAAATGTCAATTTCCGCGAAAATGATATTGCTTGATTTCAAAAGCTACAAGCTTACTTCTTGATGGCGAAACATACAAAAGAGACATTGAGTATTTGACAGCTTGTATCGTACAAAAATGAGCAACATTGTAAGTCGGTTGGATATAGAAACTGTTAAACAATTGACTAACCAGACCCTTCAGATCCTAAGATTCAGATCCAAAGATGGTATGCTAAGAATCAATGCGAACTCTTCAGCGGACTTTCTAGATGTTATTGAAGAGCTATCACATAAACTAGATCATGTCAACATCCCTACATTATCCATCTCAGACAAACCAAATGGTCCATTCCAGGCCATAGGGAGTCTTGCGGGCCAGACTGTTCAACAATTAGGCTTTAAAAATGGTGAAATGCTATTCATATCTTATGAAGCCCAAGGCGACCAAGATAACGCATCTCAACAAACACAACAACCAAGCGGACAATCCTCGAGTGTTCCAATCAATGGTGCACAGGGATCTGTTTCTATACCAATAACTAATGATCCTAAGAAAGTGGAAGAGTTGGAAGTTGATAAAATCTTGGAAAAAGAAGATGGTTTGATCCCAAGAAAGAGAAGCAGCGTATGTAGACATAATGATAAAGGTATGTGTGAATACTGTTCACCATTACCTCCATATGATAAAGGTTATAGAGAAGAAAACCAAATCAAACATGCTTCATTCCATGCACATTTAAAAGAAGTCAATGAAGCTGTGAATAAAGGTACTGGATCATCATATATTGCACCATTATCAGAATCAAATTTTGCCATTAATAAACATTGTATTGGTGGTCATGAACCTTGGCCTAAGGGGATTTGTTCTAAATGTCAACCATCAGCCATCACTTTACAACAACAAGAATTTCGTATGGTTGATCATGTTGAATTTGCAAGTTTTGGTATTGTAAATTCTTTTATTGAAAGTTGGAGAAGAACTGGGACTCAACGTATTGGATTCATGTATGGTACTTATCAAAAATATGATAAAGTTCCATTGGGGATAAAAGCTGTTGTTGAAGCTATTTATGAACCTACTCAGCATGATGAAAATGATGGATTAACATTAGGTTTACCTTGGGAAGATGAAGAAAAAATTGATAAATTAGCTGCAGAAGCTGGATTACAAAAAGTTGGTGTGATATTCAGCGATTTGATTGATGCTGGTAATGGTGATGGTACAGTTATTTGTAAAAGACATAAGGATTCTTATTTCTTAAGTTCATTAGAAGTGATCTTTGCTGCTAAATTACAAAAAAAATATCCAAATTACTCCAAGTTTTCCGATTCTGGGAAATTTTCATCAAAATTTGTTACATGTGTTGTATCTGGTAATTTACAAGGTGATATTGATATTGCATCTTATCAAGTTTCTGAAGGTGCAGAGGGATTAGTTAAAGCTGATATATTAAGCGGTTCAACACATCCATCTTTTGCATATATTAACGAAACCAATAATGATCGTTACGTTCCAGATATTTTTTACACAAAGATGAATGAATACAAATTACAAGTGAAAACAAATGCAAAACCTGCATTCCCTGTGGATTATTTATTGGTAACATTATCACATGGTTTCCCACAAGAACCGGCCCCTGTTTTCAAATCAAATTCATTCCCAATTGAAAATCGTCAAGCTGCAGGTATTTCACAAGATTTCTTGGAAATCAAGAAACAATTGAAGATTGACAGTTTTGATACAAATGACGTGATTAATTCAATCTCAGACTTCCATTTATTAGCATATTTATTCTCCCTAGATATCCTATCCCCTGCAGAGCAGAAACTTGTCATAAAGATCGCCGTGGAGCACAAGCTAGAAGATGCTTACAGACTCCTCGAACAGCCAGGGTGGCAAACATTGCTGGCCATCATTAGAGAAAGTACGTAAGTGTATAACTAATAATTGGACCTGTTTAGCTTATAAATCTCAATTTTTGTGTCAAATACTCGCCTAATTTCCCGCATTCGGAAACCTGCCTAATTCGGCAGTTTCTCTAGAAGCTTCGAGATGAGCTCGGAACCACGGGTAATTTTCGCGGAAAACCTTAATTTTTTTTCTTGGTCGAAGATTTTTTCAATATAAAGCAGATCATGGCCCAAAGTGCTTGAGCCATACCTGTTGAAATTTGCTTTTAAGAAAGAAATCTGATCAATTCTTTATAGAAAGGTTCATATTTGATACAAACTTAAGCATCATGAGTACTCCATTCGGTTTAGATTTTGGTAACCACAACTCTGTTGTCGCTGTTGCCAAAAACAGAGGTATTGACATTGTCGTCAATGAAGTTTCTAACCGTTCAACACCATCATTAATTGGTTTCGGTTTCAAAAACCGTTTCATTGGTGAAACTGGTAAATCACAACAAACATCAAACATCAAGAACACTGTTGACAACATCAAGAGAATCGTTGGTTTAGACTATAACCATCCAGATGTCGCTAAAGAAAGTGAATTCTTTTCAACTGAATTAGTCGATATTGACGGTAAAGTAGGCGCTAAGGTCAAATTCTTAGGTAAAACTGAAGAATTCACCTCAGTTCAATTAGCCGCCATGTACTTTAACAAATTGAAAGACCAAGTTGCTAAAGAATCAAAATCCAAATTAGAAGATATCGTTGTCGCTGTTCCAATCTACTATTCTCAAGCTCAACGTCATGCTATTGCTGATGCTGCCAAGATCGCCGGTTTGAACCCAGTCAGAATCGTCAACGACTTGACCGCTGCTGCTGTTGGTTACGGTGTCTTCAAGACCGATTTCCCAGAAGACAAGGCTCAAAACATTGCCTTTGTTGACATTGGTAACTCATCATATGGTGTCACCATTGCCGCTTTGAAAAAAGGTGAATTGAAAGTTTTAGGTTCAGGTTATGACAAACATTTCGGTGGTAGAGATTTCGATTTCGCCATTGCTAACCATTTCGCTGATGAATTAGATGCTAAATACAAAGTTAAAGTTAGAGAAAATCCAAAATCATTCTCAAGAATCTTAGCTTCAGCTGAAAGAATTAAGAAAATTTTGTCAGCCAACACCCAAGCTCCATTCAGTGTTGAATCTGTTATCAATGACATTGATTTCTCATCCTCATTAACCAGAGAAAAATTAGAAGAATTAGTTGCTCCATTATTAGAACGTGTTAACTTACCAATTGAAACTGCTTTGAAAAACTCCGGTTTAACTGCTGAACAAATTGAATTTGTTGAAGTTATCGGTGGTGGTTCAAGAGTTCCATCTTTGAAAGAAAGTATCTCTAAAACTTTCGGTAAACCATTATCATTCCATTTAAATCAAGATGAAGCCATTGCTAAAGGTGCCACTTTCATTTGTGCTATTCACTCACCAACTTTAAGAGTTCGTCCATTTAAATTCACCGATATAAACCCAGATTCAGTTACATACTACTGGGATCAACAAGTTGAAGATGATGATGACCATTTGGAAGTTTTCCCAGCTGGTTCTCCATTCCCATCTACTAAAGTCATCACTTTAGAACGTACTCAAGATTTCAAAATTGGTGCTAAATACACCAACCCATCACAATTACCAGCTGGTACTCCAACTGAAATTTCACAATGGGAAATTAAAGGTGTTAAACCAGCTGAAGGTCAAACTACCGTTACTGTTAAAGCTAAATTAAGAAACAATGAATCAGGTTTCTACAGTGTTGAATCTGCTTACACTGTTGAAGAAATTGAAGTTGATGAAGAAATCCCATACTCAGGTGAAGGTGAAAAACCAGAAGATTACGAACCAGAATACAAAAAAGTTAAACAACTTGTTAAGAAAGCTGATTTACAAGTCATTACACATGATGATTCATTACCAGAAGATAAATTGAATGCTTATTTGGAAAGAGAAGGTCAATTAACTTCAAATGATGAATTAATCTTCAAAATCCAAAACAAGAGAAATGAAATTGAAGAATACATTTACGATTTCAGAAGTAAATTAGATGATGTTTATGCACCATTTGTTTCTGAACAAGAAAAAGAAGATTTATCAAGCTTATTATTGAATGCTGAAGATTGGTTATATGATCATGAAGATGCTTCATTAGGTATTTACACTGCTAAATATGAAGAATTAGCTTCAAAGGGTAATTTGATTAAAGGTAGAGTTCAACAAGCTGAAAATGAAAAAGCTGAAGCTGCCATTGCTAAAAAGGAAGCTGAAGAATATCAAAAATTCTCTCAAAAATTAAAAGATTCTAAACCTGAAGAAGAATCAAATGCCGAAAATAAAGATGCTGAAGGTGATTTAGATCTTGATTAAATGAATTGTTGAAATGTCCTATGAGGGACAATTTAGATTGATAAAGGGTATATATCATTTCGAGTTATATGGCAATATATAGTATACACTAGCTTAATGAAATATTTAATTTGGTTAAAAAATAGAAATCTATGTAGATAAAGTCGGAAATCTGCAAGGGTTTACCGATATGGAGAAATCCCGGCGGGACGTATAAATTTTACTAATTAATGTATAAATCTCGAGGAATAACGACAAATACGTATACACTATAAACGTTATAACAGCTCTACAAATTAATCACTGAAACATGCCAGAAATTATAGTTGTCGGTGCTGGTGTTATCGGTTTATCAGCAGCTTTAGCACTCAGCGAAGAAGGATATAAAGTGAAGATAATTGCCCAACATTTACCCAATGATCCTTTAAACGCAGAGTATACTTCATTATGGGCAGGTGCTCATTTTAGACCATTCCCAAGTAAAACATCAAGAGATTTTGAAGAATCTAAATTGGCTAGAAAGACATTAAAATGGTTTGAGAAATTGGCTATTGATGAGCCTGAGTCATCGGTCAAATTCATGGAGGGTGTTGATTATTTAGAAGACCAGGGTCTTTATGGTCTCAAATCCAAAGGGTTTCATGAAGGTATTGATAATTTGAAAGAGATCTCTAAAAATGAACTTCCAATTGGTGTTAAATATGGAGTTTCTTATAGAACTTGGACGGTTAATTCACCAGTGTATATCCAGTATTTACAAAGGAAATTAACATTCAAATATGGTGTACATTTTGAAAAAACACAAATCAAATCGTTGAAAGAGGTATCTGAAAATCATCCAGGCTGTATAATCATCAATGCAAGTGGACTAGGTGTGCAATATAATGGTGGTGTGGATCCACAAAGCTTCAAGATCAGAGGCCAAACATTATTGGTGAGACCTGCACAGGGACATCCATATCACAACAGAACCATAACTCACCAGGCTCGAGACGGTATTTCCTGGACTTTCGTCATTCCAAGACCATTAGACGGTGGTCTTATTGTTGGTGGGACGAAACAGCCTGGTGATGAGAGAGTTACACCGAGAGAGGAGGATACAAAAGCCTTAATTAATCGTGCAAAGGTGTTATACCCTGAAATTTTTGACAATGGTGAGCTTGACATTAGAATGATCAATGTCGGTTTCAGACCTGCTAGAAAAGGTGGTTCAAGGATCGAAGTTGAAAAAATTAATGGTGTAGATATTGTTCATGCTTATGGATTTGGTGGTATGGGGTATGAATTATCTAGAGGTTCAGCTGAAGAAGTGGTAAAATTGGTTAAAAAACTCTCTAAGGTATCCAAACTGTAATTCGTATAAATACATTTGTAAACAAATAAATATATTGACCAATGCTATATATCCTCTATTAATTATCGTATAGCCTAGTGCTTTGGATGTCCCTTAACTTCTCTTGACCAGCCGGGTATATCATCACCAGTCCCTCTTAATGGTCTTTCTAATAATACATTCTCCAGTCCCATTGCATCAGATAACCATGGATGATTAACCATCCCACCGGCATCTGCTCTTTTCTCAGGATTAACCATCAACATTGGTGACAAGAAATCTGCAATCTCATAGGCATCATTCTCCTTATATTTATATTTATCCATCAAAACTTCTCTTAGCCCCCATGGTTTCAATTTGGCAATGTTTCTTAAATCTCCTCTTGAATTGAAAAATTCTCTAGTGTATTTCCCATCTTTAAGTACATTGGATGGTATTTTCCCCAAAAGTTCAATAATTTGTGCAATATGATCATCATCCTTGGTATAACTATGCCCCTGTACCGGGTCAAAGAGATAATCACCAGTTAATAGTTCGAAAACCATACATGCTAACGACCAAACATCAGCCGAACACCCCCATTTAGCACCTAGTAGCACTTCTGGTGAACGATATTGTCTTGTTTGAATATCATCTGTGAAATGTTCATCGTACCAACATGCATTCCCTAAGTCTGCAATCTTTACACTTATTAAATGTTCCTCCAAAATTTCTGGTTGTTCTTCTAATGGAACGTCAAGTGTAGAATTTTCAGCGGAAATTGACATTGATGATAAAGAATTTGTCACTGTATCAGGTTTATTTGAATTTGATCTAGTTGGTGAATCAGAATTTAAAAATTGAGTTTCAAATAGCTTCCCAGAACTTATTGGAGATGGTAATGGTTGAGAGCCTGTGATTAATGTTTGACGTCTTGAACGTCTCCCATTTCTTGAAGGGGTTGAGGTTCCACTATTTGAACCAGAATTTGGTGGATTACTTGAACTTGTAACCCTTGATATTCTAGATTGTCTTCTCTCCAGTCTCTTCTTGTCCTTCTCCACTCTTTCCGATGTTTCCACCATTTTCACAATATGCTCCACGTCACCAATCTCTATTAAGACATTCTCAGGTTTTAAATCGGTATGAATCACACCTGTTTCTCTATGTAGATAATCCAATGCCAAAAGCATTTGCTTAGCAATTTGTTTCACATAAATTGCAGGAATACCTCTATGTTTATACTTTCTGATTAGACTTAACAAATTTTCTCCTAGTACTTCGAAAACCATTATAACATGACTACCATTTGGACCTTCATGTGTAAATGAATCAAGAAATGCAATGACATGTTTCTTCCCTCTATGAGTACAGCTGTTAATACTGATCTTCCTTAATAATTTGATTTCATCAATAGCTGTTTCTGTATAATGATTTGCGGAACGAACAATTTTAATGGCAACGTGTTGATTTTTCTCATCATCTCTAGCTAGCCATACAGTACTGAAATGACCCCATCCTAGTTTTCTCACCAATATATATCTCCCATCTTTATAAGTTTCACCAATATATGCCGGATGGTAACCACCTTGTTTATAATCTTCTTGATTTTCCTCATTCTCCAATTTTTTAGGATCAACATCTTCCTCATCACTATCATCATCAGATGTGTTCCCTCCGGCACCATGTGCGATATCGTCCTTCCCAAACTGTGTGTTTAAAGGATGCGGTACTGCGGAAACACTGTCAATAGTGTCGTTAGCAGCAGCTTTCTGTAGTGCAATGGATAGTTTGGATTTGGTAGGAATTCCATTAGAGCTAGTATTACTTAGTTTTGACGGTTGTGGTGAGAACAATCGTCTAGAATCTGGTGATGATGGCATTATGCAGTGTATGTGTATATGAATGTGTGTTGATTAATGATTGAATGCAAACGTTATAATGTGCCAAAGAAGCAGTTGTATAGTTTTGGTATGTTGAAACACCCCAGCCTGTTGCACCTAAATCTCTCAGTTTCCAGCTCTGTGGGTTCAAATTTTCTGGTGGGGAAGCCTAGACTGTCTATTTCAAATCCAGAGCTCTATATGTAGCAGCAGCAGTGATTCCAATGGGTGTCTGTGTTATCTTGTTGATCTATGTTCACTTTGACAGTTCCTTCACCAAAATTTGGCCAATGTTGTTGTTTTCTCAGAGATTTTAAAAAAATATCGTGATTACGTCAGCGCTTAGTCAGATATCAGAATTTCAAGACTTCAATTTGTCAACAATAGATAAACCATTATACATAAACTAGGTGGTTGTTTGTGGTTCTTAAGAACATGGATCTGGAGCACGTGCTGTTCGGGCTCAGTCCGTTTGTGAACGACTGTGAGGAAAAGAAGCTCAACGTGGACAATGTGTACAAGGACAGCTATCTGAAGCTGCTGGACCAACTCGCCGTCTTACTAAGAGATGAGTCCACCAGGAACCATGACTTGATAGTGTCAAATTTGACTAAATTTATAAATGCTGCTGATTATTTGCTGCTGAACCTGGATAATACTGGCTATAAGGAGCTACTGTTGGAATTGATCAGGGTTTTGGCCAATGCAATCGCTGATAACGAGGTGAATAGGGAACAATTAGCATCAAGTTCTCAATTTATCAAAGATTTGGGGTATCATTTGAAAGGTGTGCCCAACGAAGATGCTCTTAATGATAGAATTCTCATCTTGTTGAAAAACTTGGTGATTGATACACCGGATGCTGCTAAAGAGATCTCAAACATCACATCTGATGTATTGGAATTTATTCTTCAAACAGAATGTTCAATCTTTGTTGCAGTGGACCTCTTGACAGATTTGGTCAAGTATATGAGCTATACAGCTGATCCTCAACTCATTGAATCTTTGAATGATCGATTGGTGAAAGTACTGGAAAACCAATCAAATTATGATGAAGATGAATTCAGTGAATTGGTTGTTAATCTATCTAGTGTCTTGGAAGATGTTACAATGAATCCAAAATTCAATCTTGGTGATGATACAGTTGAACAAATTATCCAGGCAAGATATTCTGATATTCTTCGAATCATGGAAAAAGCGGATTTCCAGAATAAATTGATGGCACAGAGAAGGATCTTTGCATCAATTGGTAATATATCTGCTAATTTATCAGCATCAAATAGAACATTAAGAGATCCATCCATTGGTATCATTAAAGATCCTAATGAACAAAATGGTTATATCCTTTCAGCTTGCTTTACTATAATTGGGAATTCGATATCATCTGCATCTGATAGAAATGAAGTAATTGATAGTGAACCATTATTGGTGGATTACATTCTGTCCAAATACAACTATTTAGTGGATCCTATTCAATTCCAGGGGATTTTACATCTTTTGAAAACTTTGATAAGTATTGATACCGTTA
This sequence comes from Hansenula lynferdii, assembly GCA_030582155.1. Taxonomy (NCBI): domain Eukaryota; kingdom Fungi; phylum Ascomycota; class Saccharomycetes; order Phaffomycetales; family Wickerhamomycetaceae; genus Hansenula; species Hansenula lynferdii. The sequence goes on along the minus strand of JAKTWT010000060.1, from coordinate 35,884 downwards.
GTTTATTATTTACAGAGAAAAATTACCCTATTTTGGTACTTTTAATTGAAGCTACGGTGAGAAATAGCAAATATTATACAAATTTCACAACACTATTGGTGGCTTTCCTGAAAAAAACATTTGTCCTAATCAATAAGAAACATGTTGAATTGATAGTCAATAGTGATATACCACAAGTGATAATATCTGCTGATTCAAATACTGATTTAAATACAATTTTATCATTGTTACTCAACAAGATGGTGATTTATTTACCAAATGCAGATATTGTTCCAATTGCAAATAAGGCATTTAATTTTAAAGATAATATTCCAATTGCGTATCTTTTTGAAGTTACCAAGACCTTGGGTGTTTTATTACAACATAAACCAGATTTGACAATAGACAACTATACATCAAACTTAATTGTCTTGTTAACCACTGTGGATTCAATTGATCCAAATTCTTCAGATAATGCTGCAAAAGCTGTACTAAACAACGGGAAGTACATCGCAGGTGCTGTGATAACAACTTCCAAGACAAAGACAATCAATCCGGAGCTTTTAAACTTGAGCAACAAGATCCTAAGAAGCTTATAGAACTATATACTATAATAACTTTGCTATAACGATATGACATATGAATTTAATTATCTGCTTATGTAATTGATTATGTGCCTCGTATCACATTTTCGCGCATCATCTTTCAAGATAAAGGGCAAATTATCTATATGTACATTTAACAACTAGAATCTCATATTTTCCCCTGGTTAAACAGATCCTACAAGTATTCATATGAAATATAGATACAAATTACAAATATGACCAAACAAAATTTACTACCGAATGATGAATGTGAATTATTAGGTCCGGTATCTATATTTATTCAATTATTACTTGGAATTTTAGCTGTATCATCATTAGTATTGAAAAGATTATATGAATATCCTAAAAGACCATGGAGGGTATGGTTTTATGATGTATCGAAACAAGTTTTCGGTGCTTTGGGGATTCATTTGTTGAATTTAACAGTATCATTATTGAAATCTAAAAGATTGCTAATTATTAATGATACAGATGATGATGGAGAAAATGGTAATCAATGTGATTGGTATTTTTTAAATCTATTAATGGATACTACGATTGGTGTACCGATTCTTTGGGGGTGTTTATTTCTAGTGTATCAAATTTGTGAAATGATTGGTGTAAAAGGTATAGAAAGTGGTAATTATGGTAAACCACCAAGATTCATTTCATATTTAAAGCAATTGATAATTTTCTTTATTGCAGTGATGATGATGAAGGGGATACTGTATCTGTTGTTGTACATCCCCTTTTTCATCATGTATGCTGATTGGGTCCTAAGTTGGTCTGATGGTTTCCCCAATGTACAAATTTTTTTGGTAATGTTGGTATTTCCAACTTTGTTGAATTGTTTCCAGTATTATGTTATTGATAATATAATTAAGTTTCCTACAAATCTTTGATTGTTCAATGCAATAAATATTTTTCGTGTTATAATATATAGAGTTTTTAATTTTTACCAAGTTCTGGAGCAGATAATGTAGATATAGAAGCACTAACTCTTATAAGTTCTGATCCTTTTAAATTAAGATTAGTTTGGTTTAAATTCTTCATAAATTCATAAACTTCAACATTACTTTTCAAATTTAATAGATTTTTTTCAAATATCTTGAATAACGCAACTGAAATTTTAAATAATTCAGTGTACCCATTAAGCATCATAACATCCCATATCCGGAAGACAATATGGATAGGTATACTATCAGTGAATAGCGAAATGAACCAATTGAAACAAATAGGTTCAATTTCCACATCTATATTCAAGAAATGTGAATTTAGCTTTGGTAAATTTTCATCAAATATAACTTTGAAAATAGTTAAATCATTCTTTACATTGATAAGATTGAAGAATCCATCTGGTAATATATTATCAATCAATCCAACAAATGACCAAAAGGCATCTTCTTCATTAGGATAAACTAATAAAAGATTAGCAGCTATGAAATTCATTCCTTGACAATATCCAATTTGAGGTGATTTCCTACTATATGCAATCAAGACATTTTTAAGTTTTTTCAATCCAGGTCCATTATCTTTGAAAAAAATGTTGAATGGCATTGTTCTATAGAGATCTAATTCAATTTGTGATTCAGCTTCAACGTTTGGGGGTGACTTTCGTAGTAAATTATAATATTCTGAAGGTGACATTAAATTGTTTGAACCAGTTAATTCTGTCCATATCTTGGTTCTATATTTCATTGGTACCCCATTTTGAACAAGTTTAGAGAATTCCTTATGAAGATGTTTATATTTGGATAATGTTTGACCATTTAATGTAAGTAAATCACCAGTGTTGTCATTACTCAAGATTGAAATTTTTTTAACAAATTCATCCCATTGTTTATTGTTTTGATCTTGAGATTTATCATAATCATTGGCAATTTCTAAAAGCTTGGATGTAAAGGACTTGTTTATCGGAGATTTTGGTGTTGAAGGTTTGGTGTTGTTCTCTTTAGAATTTCGATCATACATGAATCCGAATTTATCAATATACCCTTGATCCGCCTCTGTATGTGTTTGGTTATAAGTGGGTGGTTTAATATCTGTGGGATCAAAATTTTCCATCTCCATGGGTACTAATTTTTTGTTATTGCTTGTACTATTGTTGATTATTGCATCGTGAACCGGTTGTGGGACATGGTTCAAGAATCTATGAGACACCACGTTGAGAATGGAGTTTGAATTCAACTGTGATGCTATTGATGCATTTGATGAATTCTTTACATCATTGGAAGACGGGGCTGGAGGTGATGATAAAGAATGTGGTCGATTAACCTTGGGTGGAGCTTCCATTGTTGGACTTTTCCTCAATGGTGTCTTGAATGGTGAGCTGGATCTAATTGAATCTGCTGTTTTCCGTAGGGGTATATCATCGAAATGCTCGCTCATTGCGTCTTCAATCAGGTCTTTCAAGAAGTACCCATCACTCGATTCGTCGTTCACCAGCTGGTTCTGGTCCATTCTCTCCTTCAGCAGCAGCTCCGTCTCGCTTGTCGACAGCCCCATCTCGTTCAGCAGCCTCATCAGCATGTTCTCCCGCGTGGAGTTCCTCTTGCGTATCAGCGATATCTCAGCTTCCCGTTGTGCCAAATCCGTGGATAGCTGTCTCACCAAGCTCACAGCACCGTACCTCTTTATCAGGTGCTCGATGGACCTGTTGCTGGACGCGTGTATGTTTCCTGGAATCGTCTCTGGGTTCAGGTGGCTCGACTCGAACAGGCCCTTCGAAGGCGACGATGAGCCCACGCGGTCGACGCTCTCTGTAGACACTGACGAGTGCAAAGGAGCGTCTAGAGAGAAGTGTTCCTCGTCTTCGCTGTGCAGGGGAGCCTGGCTCGCTGGGATCGAGCTCGTGGTGCTCCTGGTCCTGCCTAGCGTATGGCGTTTCTGGTGCTGCATCTGCCTAGGGAGTCCTTGAAGCTCAAAATTGGTGATGTTTTAAAGTCTGAATTGGCTCTATGTGACAGGTACCGTTTGATATTTTAGTGTCCCACACGAAGACATAACAAATAAAACATCAACACTTTTCAAATCTATGCTTTACACAGCAAATCAAGACAGATCAAAATAGAGAACAAGACAGATCAAGGTAACACAGCCTCTCAACAGCTTCAGAATATCAGCAGTCCACTCAACTCAATAGCCCACCACTTTTCAGCCCTTTGCCGCCATCTCACCACTTTGTTGCTAAGCTCACATGCCTTCAAAGAAGCCTCCAGCCACTGATCCAGAGCCTCAAACACAGCCAGAAGAAATGTTGAGCTCGATAAACGCAGACTTCACGCCCATACCCACCAGCCACTCCAGAAGATCCATGCCTCTGGTCTCCACAACAAGCCCCATCATCACATCTATCTTGTATCGGATATTCCCCATATTGATCTTGTTCAACGCAGGATTGGATTTCATCACTTGGACTTCAAAAGACCCATTTCTCAACTTCATCTACCATTCAATGCTATACCTCTCCATCTTCTATTACGACGTGACGATTTACTTGCTCTTCATGCCATTGTTGCTTGTGCTGCTTTTCTCATCAATTAACTATTACGTCAATTCCGTGTTTAGACATGTCAATGATGAAGAACCTACATTGGAGGAGATTGTGGACACATTGGATAATTTCACTACAAGAATTGATATCTTATTGGAGCCCTATAGATCCATAAAGATCTCTTACTTGAAGCTTTTAAATTTTTTGTTCATGGTTACACCGGTACATTTGATATTGATGAGATATTTCCTACAACCAAAGACATATCTTCTTATATTGGCTATAGTTTGCACCACTTTCCACTCGTTATGGTTTCAAGCAACACTGAAGATCTTATGGAGAAGTCTTTTCGTTAGAAACATCTTTAGTTTCTTCATTGGGGCTAATACCACACATTTTTACAATAACTATAAGATATTAAACGAAACAAAAATATCCAAAGACAAGAATGGGAAAATTATACAGTTCCAAATCATTGAAAATCAAAGAAGATGGGTCGGAATTGGATGGTCTGATAAATTATTACCATATGAACGTGCAAATTTCACAAATGAAGCTCTACAGGAAACATCATCTCCAAAAAGCTTTTTATTTCCTTTCAACTCCAAGCAATGGCAATGGCTGGAGGAAAAATGGACTATCGATTCAAACTATTGTGATAATAAGAATAAAGAAGGATGGAAATATTTTGATAATTATTGGCAAAGTGGACAAACTTCAGACTCCATAACGTCATACACAAGGTCTAGAAAATGGACTAGAAAAGCTGTTTTGATCTCTGAGAAAACTAAATCCAGTGATACTTGAAATATGTATATCTTATTGATAGTTTATTGATTCTTCCCCAGATATATATCTCTATAAAGAATTGACGTGTTACTTAATCAATGACGTCAGCGATAGTAAATAATCCGATTTCGGTCCTAAAAAAAATCAATGTTATAATCTCAAACTCATATAATCAAAAAACTACAGATTAAGGTACAATAGAGATACAAATAATAGAAACCTTTGCAACACATAATGATAATACACCGTGGAGTATACCTAGCAAGTCTGAGAACACTCGTTCCAAGACGTTTGCTCTCCAGTACAAAAAGTGAGTAACCATTCTACCGAATAAGAGGTCCATTACTAACATTTAACCCTAGTAATTCACAATAAAGAAACCACAGAGGAACAACCAACAGTATTCCAAGGAAATACCACATTAATGGGCACACCAGAGGAACGAATGATGAACGTTTTCGGTGGGAGAATTAAAGGTGATGTTCGTCAATCATCATCAAGAAGAGAAATTGGTCAACCAAGAATGATTGCTGGTGTTCTTGTCCCACATAAACCTTCAGAACCTGATAATTGTTGTATGTCTGGTTGTGTAAACTGTGTATGGGAACAGTTTAATGATGATTTGAAAGATTGGAAAAGGGCAAGAAATGAAGCTGCTAAATTTATAAATAATACTGATCAAATATGGCCAAAAGATTTTAATCCACCTTTATTAGAACTTGATATGAAGAATGTTCCTCAAGAACTAAGGAAAAAAAAATTACAAATGAGTAAACCTAAAAAGAAAATTTCAAGTTCTGCTTATTTCCCCACAAAGGGTAAACCTGGTGCTCAACATGCTAAATCTGTAGTGGATGAATTAAATGAAGATTCACAAACTGATGAATGGGAAAACGTCCCAGTGGCATTTAAAGTATTTGCAGAAACAGAGAGAAAGATGAAAGAAAGAAAATTGGCCAAAAAGCAAAAAAGAGAAGCGGAAGAGTTAAAGAATAAACAGGCATAACCCATAATTTGTATTTATTAGCACATTGCATATCCATGAGAAGCACATACGCATTATTTATAGAGATTTAATCAATTATTATAGTATTAAAAGTTTATATCTTGAAAGTAAAAGTTAGCGAAGAAGAAGATCAAAAAGTTTATCACAACAGGGCAAGAATAGCTAAAGTGATTAAACCGTACAAGGTAAAAGTTGAACCTTGAGCTTGGAAAACACCTTCACCTTTAGAACTTGAAGAAGAATTTGAAGAAGATGAAACACTTGAAGCAGCGGCAACCACTGCTGAAGAAGTTGATGAAGGAGTTGCTCTAGATGAAACAGAGATACCTGATTGAGTATTTATTTCATTTGAAGCATCAAATTTCACAGTAGCACTTGAAACTTCATCACTTGATACATCATAAATTTTATAATTTGAACCTTTTGCTTCAATATCATCTAGTAATTTACCAATATTTGAAGTATTAACACCATGTTCAATTAATTGTTTAATTTCATCTGGTTGATCTGGGATATCAAAATCTGCTCCAAATTTAGAATAAACATTTGTAATAATATCAGCATCACAAGTGATAATATCAGGTTGAGAAATATCACCTTCATAAATTGTTGGAATTGAAGATTTAGAGTATTGATCTTTTAAATTTGTAAAATCTTCTCTATATGTAATATCACCTTCATCACTTAAGTCAACAACACCATAGTTTGAAGCTTCTTGAGTGTATTCATATACTAATCCACCTGAAAAAGTGTTAGCTAACCCACCAAATAATCCATCACTAATTTCATCAAAAGTTCTTGGAGAATTGGTATTACAACCAAATTCTGAGAAAAACAATGGAATTGTAGCATTGCTTAATGTTGAATTTAAGTTTTCAAACCCAGAATTTCCCCAATTTGAAGTACCTGAACACCATTCATAAGAGTTTAAACCGAAAAAATCAGATCTTGATTGATCATCTTCATCTCCATCAATAAAACATTGTAAATATTCAAAAGTCGCTCTTCTCAAAGTGACAGAATCAGCAGCGGAATAACCAACTGGGATTGTTCTATTAGCATGGTTTGCAATATATTGTTTCATATCTCTTTGAACTGCCCTGATGTATTTGGGAACAATCTCTGCATAATTACTTTGATCATTAATAACTTCATTACCGGAGAAAAACCCTAAAACATTTGGATAATTTTTAAAAGCTTCAATGAATCTAAAGACTCTTGACAAGTATTGAGCGTTATAAGTCCCCTCTGGATCAGCTCTATTTAAAGATGCACCATATTCACCAGAGTTGACATCCAAGATGAAGTAAATACCCGCGTTGTTGTAGATAGTCATACATTCATCATGATTGATATCTGGGTTTAAAGAATAGATTCTAACAGTGTTGATGTTTAATTGTTGGAAAATGTAAGCATCTCTATAACAAGTATCTGGGTCTGAAAGGGTATCTGAACCGGAAGATGAATCAAATCCTGATGATCCACCAGGTTGATAATCAATACCTCTAATAAAGAACGCTTCACCATCAGTCGAAGCATCAGAGTTTGGCTTAATGAAACGTTTCCCCTTGATGCTGATTGGGATTAAGGCCTCAGTGAAGCAAAGAAACCATAAAACATGGGTTAAAATTGATGTTGTGGTAATCTTCATGTTTAACGGTATACTGTGACTATCAAATGATCTTCAGCTTGAACTAGCAGAGAAAAAGAAAAGCGAAAGGACCCTTGAAATTGAAGAAACAGTGAAAGACAGCAAATAGTATCAAAGTAAGCAAATGAGTGACTTGTAGTTAGTTGAGCTTGATGTGGTTGTACTTCTTGAGAAACCAAGGGGTTCGACTGAGAAGATCAAAACAACTCATGTTTACAAAAATTGTGGAAGAAATCTGTATGCAAGTGAGCACATTCGGTGAAAGCGCGTCTTGCAGCCAAAACAAAACGCGGAAACAAACGTTGGCAGTTGGCAGATTGGAAAGTATATAGCTAATATCGTGATGGATATGTTGTGTATAGTTGACTGTTTATAATTCTCGATGTGTCTTTATCTCCAATTAATCTTCTATCGTAGCTAAAAATTTGTAATGAATCTTGAAACAGCTGAGATGATATAAAGTTTACCAGCGCGCGATCTAAACTTTTCGACTCTTTCAGCCCATATAACCAAATGGTGCTGTTCTATCACCAACTAGTCATTTGAATATAGAAGCTCATTAGGTCTGGTCGTCTGCTATATACCAGTGTAACTTCACCAACAAGTTCTCGATCATGGAAGTTATTTCCCGGATTAATATGGAATTATGTATCAAAGCTTGAATGTAAGCCACATCATGATTTTAGCTAAAATATAGGTAAGTACTAAAGACTGAAGCTGCGCCGTATAAGCTGCAATATTGCACCAATATTCTATGATCCTTGGGTGATTTCGTAACTAGATAATTTTATCACTCATTTTCAACATTATTATTCACACCAAATTAGCTTGAAAAAAGATCTGTTGAAATGACATCTACAGTAAATTTTCAGGACAAAAAATTATAAAATTAAAAGTAAAAACACTTTCAAACCACTTCATTCATCTCACGCTCAATATTCGCCAAAACGGCTCATTATGGTCCCTAGCAGGATCGAACTGCTGATCTTGGCGTAACAATTAAGATTAATTTATTAGCACCACGCCTTAACCAACTGGGCCAAGGGACCAAAAAATAGAGCATGATTTGATAAAATCACCGGCTCGAAAATGATTGGCCAATCGACTCTGGTCCCTAGCAGGATCGAACTGCTGATCTTGGCGTTATTAGCACCACGCCTTAACCAACTGGGCCAAGGGACCGAGAAAAGAAGATTGATGAAAATTTTCACCAGCTCCAATATGATTGGCCAATATCACAAAAAAAATTGACAGCCACTGAACATAGCGTCTTGGTCCCTAGCAGGATCGAACTGCTGATCTTGGCGTTATTAGCACCACGCCTTAACCAACTGGGCCAAGGGACCGTTGAAGAGAAACCCCTTCGACAAAATGTTCAGCTCGAAATTGATTGGTCAATCACAATTGCATTACATCCCCATGAAGAGGATGCTATGGTCCCTAGCAGGATCGAACTGCTGATCTTGGCGTTATTAGCACCACGCCTTAACCAACTGGGCCAAGGGACCGATAAAAATGCATTGCTCCATGACTTCACCAGCTCCGAATCGATTAGTCAGTGATTGCTAATCTATCATCATTAAGTTTATTGGCACCTAATTAATATTCCACTGTTGTAATTAATTTGATGATTGAATCATTGAATTATTGTTGTTGTTGACGATGATAATTCGAAACAAGAGAAGTTTAATTTTTCAGGGAATTTGACCTCCTTTTATAGTTGAAGTTTTTTCAAGATTTCGCGAGTCGATTTTTTTCGAGTCGGTGAAAATTTTCCCGCTTGCGCAACAACTTTTGAAAAATCCACTCAAAATTTTCATCATTTTTTCGAGATGCACGGCTTTTACAGATGAAAACATCAAACGATGAAAGCTTTTATTGGTCAAGAACAGCATACGTTGCCGGTTTAGGAAGAAGCTGAGAGTACCTCATCTCTAATTGGGCATCAGGAAATATTATGAACGCACAACAAAAGTGAACGGCAAATCTTGAAAGCCAATTATCTCTCTTAAAAAATTACAGAGCGCTCTGAAACTTTTGTGACTGCCCAAATGAAAAATTAGGGCATAAAGCATTTATTTAGGGCATAAAGAAGTTATTTGCTAGGCTCGCTTCTTGAATCTCCAGGAGTCTAGGCTGCCTCTACAAGCTACGGGAAATTCGTTTCTTGGGCCAAAAGGCAAAAGCGCCTACAGGCTACTACCAGAGCTCAGATCGAGTAATCTTCATACTATGTAGTAAAAGTATGAATCCCGTGAACAATTGCACATTGCTCCTCATCCATGTTAATTTACAATTTTTTACAATACATTCGAATTTGAAGCTCTGTGAAAGAGTCGACCCTTCTTTTATGGTGATATCTGATATCTCGTTAGAGCTTAGAGCTTCAGCGAATTTGATCCTTGAGGCTTGTGACTTGTGAGTACTTGTGACTTCAGACTTGTGACTTCAGACATATATGCAGCCATTTTCATTGTCCAATAGAAAATCAATACAACTATGTATGATCTGGAACTTCTCACGGACTTGTTTCGGGAAGTTACAACTACACGAATTTGACTTTTTTTAGGGCTTAATTGAATATTGTGTGAGAGTGTAAATTAATCATGAAAGACAAGTATGGTTGGTTCTTAACTTGGATTTGAAACACCATAAACATTATTGGATAATTCACGAAGAATTACATAACAAGCGTTCTGTATGTTAACACCATATATTTTCTTGGTGATCAATATTTGATTTCACAGCTGGTTGTTGTTTCAACATCAACCATTTGCATCATGAACAATATATCGAGGAGTGATATCAAAAATTTCGAATCTTATGAACTGACATGGCCACAAACAACACGATGAAAGTGTTAAATATATCTGAGACTGGATGTCTGTCATGAAATCAATTCACGATGTAATTGAGACCCTTATACTTTACCAAGATGTACATCTCATTCCATTCCAGTTTACTATGTGTCATGTAGTCAATTATATTAGAAGACTGAGTAGGACTCAACATTAATGAGCTCCAACTATATGGTTATGTACTGCGACCCTTCAAACGGTCTAATTTCATTTTTAAACTGGTTGACTGGTTCAAAATCTGGCGTGATCTAATTAGTACTTAGTGATCACAATTACAATGTTAATTTGGGAGCAAGTAGTACATTGGTCGAGCTACAATCTCATTCATGAAAGACAATTCCTCTTATATATTTCCTTATAAGTCAATGTAATCATCAGTTGCTTCCTAAATAACGTTTATCTACATTAAAGGAATAAATTTAGAGATGTCCTTTAATGAAATAGATACCTGAAAAACGAAGCTGTCATCACAATGCGGTGAAATTCGTAAGATCTGGTATACACACCACCTTAGCCGACTAATTCAGATTCACGTACTATATATATCAATACAAGTGATGACCCTTATTGACTCGTAGATTGATACATGATCGAGCTGATCACCGTTTAAATTATTGAATTATCTAACAGCTTATTAGTGTGTTGATTATTATACCTGCACATCGATACTTGAACTAATTTCTGAGATTGGATCATTTTCGGCATGTACTTCTATATAATAATTTATATCAAGCTCTCAAGTAACATCATTGAATTCTGCAATCTATCCATATCCTGACACATGAATTGAAATTGAATTCGCAAGTCTGCAACTACACATTAATCGATTTTACTTTATCAACACATCACTCATTACTTGTAATCATCAATAACATCTCTATATAAGTACATCCACGCCTTTACCATCCACTAAAAGCATCTCTCTTGTTATTACCAATCATCATACCTTTACCAGCTGGGCCAAGGAGCCAGCTGCGACCAAAAGGGCCAAAGATCCCTTTTCTGAAACTATCCAAATATCAACACCAGTCCAAACTGTTAATTGTAATCGCAGTAGTTGGCGATTGGCCTATTGGGTCCTCTATTTGGCATGTTTGTTGTCATGTTGAATATTTTGAAGTTTCTGAAATTATCAATTTGTTCCATCAAATTGATTTATTTTGAGCTGTGATGTCGGAGTGGTGGTTCTGACTCCTGAGTCGTGATGTGATGGTGCAGCCATGCCCAGCTAATATCTATGTTAATTGTGTCATATGGGAGTGTGTTTCACAACGATGGTTGATTTTTGTTTCAAAATTGATGAAGTAACAAACTTCGTGTTGGTACTGTGAATTTTGGGGGATCTGTCCCTTTTATACTCAAGTGAGCTGGGCTCAGAGCTCAGAGCTCAATCCAGGGAATGGTCAGTCCGATAACAGCTAAACAGCTAAACACCCGCAGCAGACTATCTGCAACAATCTTGATTCATTCAATGTAACCGTAAATACTACCATAGTCTAATGAGTCTTAGAAAGTGATCTTCCTATGAATCTGGCTTCTTTGTGATCTCTTTTAGTGTGCAACCATCATAAAAACCGTTTTTATAAAAACCTCGACCCCGTGTTTCATTTTTAGAAAAACGGATTGTGGCAAATTTTATCGATCGCTGTTTTTGATTCCGATAAAAGAAGTGTAAACAAAAAAATCCAATCATCTCCACGATTCAAGGGTTCAGTTTCAAATCTCGACTATAATCAGCCATACGGTACACCTGGATCAACTTATTTCATCGCTATAAGGACTACTGGATTCATTGTCAACTATTTATCAAGGAACCTCTTGGCTATCAAGATCGCACATCTAAATCACACAAGAGAATCAGAAATTACATCAAGACCAAAACACGATCGCCTTGCATTTCAGATCATTCACATCAGCGTGCCTTATAAAACCACTACCCTTATCTCTGGCTTGATACCCCAAGGGCCCTATATAAAGATCAACCTCCACGAGTATATTCACTTCAAAGATACACATTGTCCATTTCAAACCACCTTATAGGTTGCCACGTCTACAACTTCCCGAGGTTTAGAGTTCAACGCCAAAAATATCAATACATTTACACTTTCATTTATACAATTCACTTCCAAAACATTATAATAATACCCAAATATTAATAACACATTTATAAATCAGTCATATCATGGGGCTAGGAATCAAAGAACCAGATTACGATGGAGAAATCACAGGTACTTTTGAGCTATTAGCAGCAGCTAAGGCTAATGAAGAACGTCAATCTACTATAGATACAGAGCGCTTGAAGAAAACCAAAACAGGAATCATCTTGAATCCACAGCCGCACGATAATCCTAACGATCCATTGAATTGGCCTATTTGGAAAAGAGATATTGCATTACTGGTTTTAGGTTGGCATTGTTTTGTTGGTGGTGGTCAATCATCAATGTTAGCCGCTGGTCTTACTCAGCTAGGTGAAGAGTTCAAAGTACCCTCTGGTACTTTAGCTTATCTAGTCGGTGGTTTCATGTTGGCAATGGGATTTGGTGCCTTGTTTGCCTCACCAACTGCTATCTTGATAGGGAAAAGATTTGTTTACATGTTTGGTATTGTCTTGTTTTTAGGAGGTGCTATTTGGGGTGCTGTTGCCAAATCATTTGGTTCATTAATGGGAGCAAGAGTTATGATGGGTATAGGTATATCCCCTGTTGAATCATTGCCCTCTGCTACCATTGCGGAAATTTATTTTGCACATGAAAGAGCTTATAGAATTGGTATTTATACCTTGTTATTACTTGGAGGTAAAAATCTTGTTCCAATGTTCAGTGCTTTTGTATTCCAAAACTTGGATAGACACTGGTTATTTTGGATAATTGTTATAATTGCAGGTGTAAACTTGGCGTTACATTTCTTATTTATTCCTGAAACTTTCTGGAGTAGAGCCCCAATTCCAAACGAAAGATCAAGAAAAGAGACAGCTTATGCAAGAAAAGCCATGCTACAGAAAAGATTCTCAAGTGTTAATTTATTGAATGATCAAACAGATACATCAAAAGAAGTCAGTGAAAGCTCAAACCAAGGGAGTGTACATGTTTCAAATGACCTTCAAGTTGAAGCATATCACGGTGATAACAATGCTCAAGTTGATGAACCTCTTGGTGATATTGAGAAGGATACACAAACTCACAAGAAAAAGCCGTTTTTCAAAGAATTACATATATTTAGTGGGAGACATACCAAAGAAAAATGGTGGAAGGTGTTTCTTAGACCATTTGCACTTTTCATATATCCACATATCTGCTTTGGTGCATTTTTGTATGCATTTGCCGTTGTTTGGTTGATCATGATTTCAGAAGTCATTTCAGATATCTTTACAAATATACCATTTGGTTATTCTAAATTAACAGTTGGTCTTTTTTATCTTTCTCCATTTATTGGTGGATCTTTAGGTTCTGCTGCTGCTGGTAAATTATCCGATATAATGGTTCGTTTCTTGGTGAAGAAGAACAATGGTATTTATGAACCTGAACTTAGATTATTCATGGTTATCCCATCAGTACTGGCAACTTGTATTGGATTGATTGGGTTCGGTTGGGCATCAGAAGTTAATAAAGTATGGACTGGTCCTATAATTTTGTTTGGTGTATTGGCATTCGGATCTTCATTAGCTTCAACAACTTCAATCACTTTTGCAGTGGATTCTTATAAAATGTTTGCAGCTGAAACACTTGTCACTTTAAATGCTACTAAAAACATTTTGGGGTTCTGTTTTTCACTTTTTAATAATGAGTTTAATCATAAACAAGGCCATAAAAATGCATTTGTTGTATTTGGTTGTATAGAGATCTTTATTGGGCTATTTGCAATCCCATTATATATATATGGTAAGAAGATTAGAAGATGGACTGATGAAAAAGGTATCATGAAGAAGCTTTATAATAAAGATGAGGGTTCGTACGATGATGAGGATGAAGAGGAGAATAATACTTTTAATTGATCCAGTACTTCTTGATAATTATTATTTTGTCTTCATGGTTATTTATTAGTTTAAAATTTCTATACAATGCTTTCGTTGATTTGTTTTAATATCGGTATGTGTAGTACACGTATGATGCGCACCAGTTATCAGTAATATCGGATACTCAAGACTCCTTGTGACGGTAGTCTTGAAATCTATCAGTTATCCGATCTGAAAGTAGGTGTACGATTAAACGGTTTAGTTCGAGCGTTTTAACCGTCGGAGCTGGTTATTATGCCTCTAGATAAACAATAAACACCATTGACCCAACTGATTGAGGTACTATCAAGAGAAGATACGTTAAGCATTGATCACTCGTACCACCAAACGCACAGTATCATGATCTTTTACCAGTCCCCTATTCACCCTATTCAATCTCAACACTTCTACTCCGAAGTTCAAACTCCTATTTTGCCACTCTGTTTGTTTAGAATTTCGTATCACGCTTGCTGGGCTTATCTGTTATCTCGGTACATGTAACTTTTGTGACATGTGGAGCCCCCGTATGGTCACATTTCCGGCGGAGATAATAGTCGTTAAGTATGTGATTACCATACATTTTGGTCCGTCGGAGATGTGACTGGCTTTATTCATTAGATTATCAATAAGCTTTTGGTCTAAAAAGTTATAAATAGAGGAGATTGTTCTCAATTTCCCATGATGTCTTTCATTGTGAATTATCTTTATCAGAATTCTAGTTTGTGAATCAATTCGTCAATTTACTTCAGTTGTATTTGCACACTATACTATCTTCCATACTTTCTGTTATCAAATTAACTGTTTTGTACTCAACTCAGCGGTTAATCATAGATATATAAACTAAGCGTCACCCAAACAATTTCAAATTTTCAATCACAAATAACAACATGGCTCCAGCGGCTGTTTTACAAAAATCAATAACGGATCATATCCACAACACTTCCATGCCACATCATGAAATCAAATTGAAAAATGAAGTCCCATTGGATAAAGATGTTGTCTTGACTACATTCACTAATGGGAAAGGTATTAAAGCACTACCTTTAAATTGGGGTGCTTCGGACTCTGCCATCAGAGGTCCAATTGTTGCTTCAAGATACAAAGATGGGTTGGCTAAACATAATGCCATTGGTGCTCATTCTGGCTCTTATTGTATCTATCATGCATTGGCTGTTGGTTCTAAGCAATTGAATCCAAATTACGATGCAGATTACACAAATGCTCAGCCTGCTTTCAAGATTAAGGAACAACCACAATGGAGTGATAAGGAGAAGATTGTTTCAATGGATCCATTTGGTCATTTAACTCCATGGTTGTACAGTGATGTTGGTAAAAGTGAAGATGTTGAGATTAGACCAACAATTTCTGTTACTAAAGCTCATATGCAACTATATGAAATGAAAGAAGCCGTTGAAAAAGGTAGATTAAAAGTTGACGGTGAAGTTGTGATCAATTCCAATGGTGATTTGAATGTTTCTAAGGTTGCAGTTGAACCAGTTTGGTATTTACCAGGTGTTGCCAAAAGATTTGGAATCACTGAAAATGAATTACGTAGAGCATTATTTGAAGATACCAATGGGATGTATCCAGAGTTGATTACCAGACCAGATATTAAAGTGTTCTTACCTCCAATTGGTGGTTTAACTGTTTACATTTTTGGTGATCCAGAAGATATCTCCAATCCAGACAAAAAATTAGCTTTAAGAGTTCATGATGAATGTAATGGTTCAGATGTTTTCGGTTCAGACATATGTACATGTCGTCCATATTTAATCTTTGGTATTGAAGAAGCTGTCAAAGAAGCACAATTAGGCGGTACAGGTGCTGTCGTGTATTTCAGAAAAGAAGGCCGTGCCTTGGGTGAAGTTACCAAATATTTGGTTTACAATGCTAGAAAGAGAGGTGGTGATACTGCCGCTGAATATTTCCACAGAACTGAATGTATTGCAGGTGTTAGAGATATGAGATTTCAACAATTGATGCCGGATGTGCTACATTGGTTAGGTATTACAAAAATTGATCGTATGCTATCCATGTCAAATATGAAACATGATGCCATTGTTGAACAAGGAATTCCAATCATTGAAAGAATCCCAATTCCTGATGAATTAATCCCACCAGATTCAAGAGTGGAAATTGATGCAAAGATCAATTCTGGTTATTTCACAAATGGTAAAGTCTTAAATACAGAGGAATTAAAGAAAGTCAAAGGTAGAGACTGGACTGATATTGAATAATTATCTGGTTTTTCCAGTTTGCGTCTTTGAAAGGTGCCCCTCTAGGATATATAGACATTGTACACTATTCATTTTCAGTTCTTTATGGCATGACATTCACATATAATATAATGATATCATTGAATTTATTAGATATGTAGATTTTAAAGTCACGTTCATGTATTCCGAACCATAATAGCCTCATTTCAAAGCTATACAATTCAAAATACATGAGATCGATCTTCATCAAATTATTATCCAGATCTTACCAGTATATATACACTTTAATTGATAAATTAGGCACATCAACACTTTAAAAAAAATAAAAATCTTCATCTTCAAGTGATGCCATAATATATAGTTTCATGCACGGCCGGATTTAATCGGGTTTATCAATTTGTAAAATTATAAGTGGATTGGTTCTCACGACCTCAGGACTCAAAAAATAAGATAAGACCTATGTTATATATTAAATTGATAGTGATTATTAATGCTGATGGGTCAATTAGACCCTAATTCGATAAAAAAAATTCTCAATATCATAAATTCCTAAATTGAATTTTATTTTAAAATTTTTGACCATGTCATTCATAAAAATTCAATAATTTTAAATTTCAAGCGGCCCGCTGAAACAATCTGACCTATACCATCCAGATCTCTCATATTTTAGGATAAAAACTATATATTTTACTTTATATTTTGCTGGGTCTTTATATAAAATATTGTAAATTCACTAATACATGCAAATTTGACACATTTTCTCGGCCGAGTAAGATAGTGATAATTCTAAATCATGCGCGCACCATCATAGAACGCACCATACTCTATTTATCGCAAAATCTGGTTCATCACCAACTGTTACGTACTACAATTTCAAATAACGTAAGATCGTATAATTCATTTAAATAAATCTAATGTACAGATTAATTATGGTGGAAATCATAACCCACCTTTTGCTTCGTATTCCAATTCTTCATCAGGGACATCTTCAATGGTAACTTTTCTTTTAACTTTATGTGAAGCTTCATCATTTAACTTTGGAATCTTGATGGTTAATAATCCATTCAAATATTTAGCCTTAATTTTTTCATCATCAATCTTTGGTAATGTTGGGAATTTAATTCTTCTCTCAATGGATCCAGTTCTAATTTCTGAATGTTTTAATGATTTATCATCTAATCCTGGTAATGTTGTGTTCAAATCACCTTGGATAATAATCTCATTTGTTGTTGGATGGAAATCAATATTCAAGTCTTCTAATGAAGCACCTGGTAATTCCAATACAACATTGTACTCATTAGTAATGTCATAAACGTTAACAGATGGAGTAAATGGTAATTTTGGATTTTTGAAATTACGTTGTGAAATTTCAATCTTTGGTTTTGGATCCTTTTTAGAAGTTGTATTTGTATGACGTCTAATCAGTGGGTTTGCAGGTGTGTTGATGACTGGTTTATCCTTTGGCCCACTGGCACCTGAAATTGAAGGTTCTTTAGCAGTTGAACTAGATGGGATATTAGCACCTGCTGGATTACCTGGAAAGAATGATGGTGGTGGTGGGACAGTTGATGTTTTGGATGAAAAGTTCAGAGTACCTTCTTCCTCATCTATATCATCAGCAGGTTCAGCTTCCTCCTTGATATCAGGTTCAGTGGCTTCAAATTGGTCTTTACCTTCTAGCTTGGCAATATCTCTCTTCAAAGCCTCCAAGACAGCAACTTCTGATGGATGTCTATCTCTATCAGTCAAGGCACCTTCTTTAGCGCTCAACTCTTTTCTCAACGCAGCGGCAATTTCAGCATCTAAATCAGCACCAGCATCACTGACTCTTCTACCTGATTGACGACCACTCAAATAACTCAAGATATCTTCAACAGATTGTTTTGGCTGCAAGTTTGTGTTTGAGCCTCTGAAACCTCTTGATGGTGCTTGACTTGCTCTTGGACCATCTTGAGCTGAAGGACCCGATGGAGCAGCACCGAATAAAGCAGCCAATGGACCCAAATTAGCAGCACCTGGAAATTGCCCACCCTGTTGCTGTTGTGGTGGTGGACCACCTTGTGGGAATGGAGAATAGTATCTTGGATAGTAATCAAACTCGTCCTCATCTTCGTCATCGTAGGCTAATCCTCGCCCACCATAACCGAATCCACCGTATTGTGGAGGAGGTGGTGGTGCAGCGTAATATTGGTAAGGCTGGAATTGATGTTGATGTTGACCTTGGCTTGGACCTGCAAATTGGCGAAATGTCTGGCTCTCTTCACTCTCTGGGTTCTGCAAGGCGAAAAGAATTTCAGCCAAAGGGTTGCTGTTAAAACTCATGATGTGAATGTGGAGATCTTGATTCTGTAGAGGTGTACTGACTCTATAGTATACCAATTGATAGTGTCTATAGTTCAATTGAATATCTATGCTCTTCAAGAAAGTGTACAAATATATAAGCTTTACAAATTGGATCACCACGGGTATTTATAACCTAGCCAAAAAGTCGAATATTGCCCCCTAACTGACACTCACTATGCGTTTTCTGGCCGTACCGGCTTGGAACTTTCCAGTAAATTCGAGACTTTTGTAGCCCAGTTCAGCCTAGAAGACACACTAGGGAGCCCAATTAGAGAGAGAGACGTAGGTGAATATAGAGAGGCTCGACGAGATAGTACCAGGCCAGTTTTCCTTGCTTGAATTTCCGGCTAGGGCTGAAACAAGCCTGTTAAGCCAAAATTCAAAGCTATGATCTCATGATTACGTTAGCGATCTTCGGCTCTCCAGGATTCAGCTGGAGAGTTTAGTTGCTGAGTACATGCGTTCACTAGCACAAGAGACTATTTTCGAGCAGTATATATCACTGTTAGTATACAACAGAGGCTCAATGTATGACATTGTATTACCCCAGAAAGAACAAGAGTTCCCGTAGCTATCTATGTGTCAAATTTATAAGGCCTTTCACGTGATCGCACACGTGACTTTCCGATGAGTGCTCGATTTTTCACTGATTTTTTTTTTCCTTCTCGTCTAAAAAAATCAAATGGAAGAGTGAGCCGCTATTACTATCTCTTGATATCTCAGCTTTTGAATTGCTAAATCAAGTGGAAATTTTTGTCAGGTTCTGTCTAATTATCAAGAAGCTAAACACTTGCTGAAAATGTCTGGTCAAGGTTACAATCAGGACAATTTGTCCAATGATTTCGCAAATCAATCTTTAAACAACAACAATCAAAGACGTCAATATAACCCAAACGCTGCTTCATCTTTCCAACCAAACAACTCTCAAGCATTTGTTCCTGGTCAAGCTTATGGCCAATATGGTCAAGGTGCTGCTCAAGGTGGTTACGGTCAATATCAACAATATAACCAATATAATAACCAATATCAAGGTGGTAACAATTACAATCAATACAACAACCAATACCAAGGTGGCTACAACAACTACAACAGCGGATATAACAACTACAACAGCTACAACAACTACAATCAACAACAAGCTCAACCATCACAACCAAAAGGTATGTCATTAGATGACTATCAAAAGAAAAACACAAGTGCAGACCTAAACAAGAAACCTGTGAAGCGTACTTTGAAATTAGCTTCAAGCTCAGGTATCAAATTAGCCAATGCATCTAAACCTGCTGAAAAGAAGGAAGAATCAAAAGAAGAATCCCCATCCCCAGCTCCAGCTAAGGAAGAAACTCCAACTCCAGCCCCAGCTGCTGTTGAAAAGAAAGAGGAAAGTCCAGCTCCAAAGAAGGAAGATGCTGCTCCAGCTCCAAAGAAAGAAGCCACTCCAGCACCAAAGAAAGAAACTACTCCAGCTGCAAAAGCTCCTTCAAAAGCTGATATTGCCAGAGAGCAAGAAGATGAAGTCGATGAAGAAGTTGTCAACGATTTATATGGTGGTAAAGATCATGTTTCCATCATCTTTATGGGTCATGTTGATGCTGGTAAATCCACTATGGGTGGTAACTTATTATTCTTGACTGGTACTGTGGATAAACGTACTGTGGAAAAATATGAAAGAGAAGCTAAAGATGCCGGTCGTCAAGGTTGGTATTTATCATGGATTATGGATACAAATAAAGAAGAAAGATCTGATGGTAAAACCATTGAAGTTGGTAGATCATATTTTGAAACTGATAAAAGACGTTATACAATTTTGGATGCTCCAGGTCATAAAATGTATGTTTCTGAAATGATTGGTGGTGCTTCTCAAGCTGATGTTGGTATCTTGGTTATTTCTGCAAGAAAGGGTGAATATGAAACCGGTTTTGAAAAAGGTGGTCAAACAAGAGAACATGCTTTATTGGCTAAGACTCAAGGTGTTAACAAATTGATTGTTGTTGTTAACAAGATGGATGATCCAACTGTTGGTTGGTCTAAGGAAAGATACGATGAATGTACCACTAAATTAGGTCTTTATTTGAAAGGTATCGGTTATAATGTTAAAGAGGATGTTCAATTCATGCCAGTTTCCGGTTACACTGGTGATGGGTTAAAAGAACGTGTTAATCAAAAAGATTGTCCATGGTTTGATGGTCCATCTTTATTAGAATATTTGGATAACATGCAACATTTGAATAGATATATCAATGCTCCATTCATGTTACCAATTTCTGGTAAAATGAAAGATTTAGGTACAATTGTTGAAGGTAAAATTGAATCTGGTCATGTTAAAAAGAATCAATCATTAGTGTTAATGCCTAACAAGGCCAATGTTGAAGTGTTGACCATTTATAATGAAACTGAAAATGAAGTTGCTTCAGCCTTCTGTGGTGAACAAGTTCGTTTAAAATTAAAAGGTATTGAAGAAGAAGAAATCTCTAATGGGTTCGTTTTATCATCACCAAAATTCCCAGTTAAGACTATTACCAAATTTGAAGCACAAATTGCCATTGTGGAATTGAAATCCATTTTATCTACAGGGTTTTCATGTGTTATGCATGTTCATACTGCTATTGAAGAAGTTACATTTAAACAATTATTACATAAATTAGAAAAAGGTACAAACAGAAAATCTAAGAAACCACCAGCATTTGCTAAAAAAGGTATGAAGATTATTGCAGTTTTAGAAACTGAAGCACCAGTTTGTGTGGAAACTTATAATGATTATCAACAATTGGGTAGATTTACCTTAAGAGATCAAGGTCAAACCATTGCCATTGGTAAAATTACCAAATTATTGGAATAGATATCATCATAGCTTTGTATTGTTTTATCGTCATGTAATGTTTAAGTTTTCAAATGTACTATTGTAAAGAAAAAAACCATGGTATTAGCTTTATAGTAATTTATCTAATGCATCTATCAAATTCTCCACACCTTCGATTATATCCTCATCTGGACCTTTCCCCGGTGTGAATTTGGCATGAGCGAAATCAATCAATGACATACTACTCAATGATGTGGAAGTTTCTTCTTCATCTTCCTCATCTTCTTCCTGAATCAAATTCTCGGGGAATAATGGATCAATATTATCTAGTGCGTTCCATCTCTCTGGATCATTTTCATATATGAACAACAAACTTCCAGAGCGCATCCTGACCTCCGTATCCAATAAACAGTTATATAATAGTTGTAATCTTGTGAAAAAGTTTCGCAGTAGTATATCTTGTTGATCTTTTGATAAGTTATTATGACGGAAGTAAATTTGGAAATTGTCAACCACATTATCTGGTGTTAATGCTCTTCCAAACCACTTGTCAAACACCAAGTATTCGCCCTCTTGAGAAGCATGCTTTTGAGAATCTTCACTAAACTTGGATAGGTCTGGAACCTCTTTATTGTACAGTTTTTGCCCACATACTCTATAATGAAGTGATCCAGAAGTTGTATTCTTACTAACATCACTCAACCTCTGCCTTTTCTCATCTGGTGTGTCTTCATCGTGCAAAATAGCACCAAGTTTAATATCAATTATAGATGGGTTTTTGTAGCCATGCAAAAGACTTTGCAACACCAAATATGGTTTATCTGACTGTTTGGCACTCTTATTACTCAAATCCAACTTCTTGATCTCGTCACTGATCTCGGTGGTTTCCCTGATCTGGTCCGTTATACCAGCATCTAGCGTGCCGAAGAACACCGGGACGTAGTCAATGAGTCTATCACCTTCTTGCAATCCATCACCACCTTCTTCCACCTGCTCATCCAGCTCTTGTAGCTGGGTATAAAACTCAATCTCCTGCCTCGTCGAGGGCTTGATGAACAGCGAGCCCGACTCGTCCACCAGTATTCCCTCGTGGCCAGCAGCCTGGTGCTCCAGCTTGGTGAACCCTTCCATCGTCAAGCCAGCTAAACCACCTAAACTAGCCCTTCCGAGCCTAGCCAGCATCTCATCACGCTAGTTTAAATTATCACAGCCTTTAAACGGTTCGCGCACAAAAAGTGCTTTTTTGTGATTTTGATGTTTTCATTTTTCTACGGAACGAAGAGGACACCAAATTGGTACCGTTTGGATTTATTCAGGAAAAAGGGTCCAACTTGTCGAGTGCTCTAGTCTAGTGTATCAGGTGCAGCATGAGTAACTACAATCAAGGAAACGTGAGTTGCAAGCAAAGGGTGCTTTTTGAGATGGGTTCTTTTGGTTGGATAATGGGAGAGTAGGAAAGCTGGAATGCTGTGATTGGAAAGTGATTGGAAATGATAGAGGCGTCGCTGAAGATGAGATTGGCTTGCTGGGATGTTGATGTGGAAGAGCTTGCTGGTTTGGACGTGAATGATTATCGTTTTGCGACCAAAAGTTACTCGACTGATGCGAAAGAACTTATTTATAGAGGACCCCGTTTCAAATCTCGAGGTATACTAACGATTCTTTAGCAATATGGTAACAACTACGGTTATGATAACTCTAACCCATACCAAGAAAACTATGAGCTGAACAGCTATGGCCAAGGTGCAAACAACACTGGTGGTGCTGACGATTTTGTTCAATATATGAACAAAATCTCCAATATCAACAACGATTTGGATAACTATAGTCAGTTGGTTGAGCTGATTGAATTTAATCAAAAGAAATTGTTGAATGAAGTCAATGAAGAACAAGAATTAGCCACAAGAAAGCAATTAGATGGTTTAATCTCACAAGCTTCTTCATTACAACAAAGTTTGAAAGCCAAGATCAAAGATGCACAAGCTACAACGGCTGGTGATTCTGCCAAAAAGGCACAAGCTGAAAACTCAAGACAAAGATTCTTAAAATTAATTCAAGATTATAGAGTTGTCGAAGCTAATTACAGAGACCAAAATAAACAACAAGCTGCAAGACAATATAGAATTGTTCAACCAGATGCATCTGAAGCTGAAGTTGATAATGCTATCAGTGACGTTGGTGGTCAACAAATCTTCTCACAAGCCATCTTAAATGCTACAAGACAAGGTGAAGCTAAAACTGCATTGGCAGAAGTTCAAAACAGACATAGAGAATTACAAAGATTGGAAAAAACTATGGCTGAATTAACACAATTATTTCATGATATGGAAGAACTAGTCGCTGAACAAAACGTTCAAGTGGAAAATGTTAATACTGAAGTTGAAGGTGCTCAAAAGGATATCGAATTAGGTGTCGGTCATACTAATAAGGCTGTTGAAAGTGCTAGAAAAGCTAGAAAGAAGAAGTGTTGGTGTATCATCATCTTGATCATTGTTATCATTATCGCTTGTGCCGCTATTGCTGGTGGTATTGCTGGTAAATTTGCCAACAAAAACTAGTCGAAAGCTATGGACATGTTGTATTTTTATACCTATAGAACTCAAAAAGATTTTTTATTAGCACAGTGGTCATTTGATATCTTTTCTGGTTTATAAGACATGGTTATCATCATCGTGTCATTTGTACAATTCTTTTAATAATATTTGTTGATTAATTTTTTTACAATGATATTGAATTGATGTAGTCAATATATTTCCATCTATATACAGTAACTAAACTATGAAATGTAGGCCAGTGATTTAGTCCTGAGCAATTGACACGAATAAAAGTTCAATCAGGGTGGAGAAGTCCTATAACGTATGACGAATCAAATCCATCAATTCAAAACCCGAAGGTTAAATTAATTTCATTAAATTCACGCTATTTAATCTTCCAGTTCGAAAAGTGTTCTAATAAACCATTGACCGATAAACAGGACGAACCCATTCATGGAGTAAACTAGAAGGCATACGATCTGGATCTATGTGATCTATCTCTAGAGATCATCAGAGTATCATTGAAGATTCATCACCAGATGATATGATCAGTGATATTGATGATCTTGATAAAAACAACTTGAGAAACTTGGTTAAAGATTTATTAAGGTTGTTGAAAAATTCTTTTGTGCTGTTTTTTTTAAAGCTGGAAAAAAATTGACATCTGATTATGTAATAACATGCAAATTGATTAGTAATCATTATACAAGACAACAATATTACGATTTTTAATTCATCACTCGAGAGAGTTTGTTATTGTGATTACGCTGATGAATTCAATAGTATGAGTGAACCCATATATTACCGTACAAGAGCTCACTTTATCTTTCCACACCTCATATCATTGATTAGACCCACTTTTCTTGAATATTAGGGCACAAATTATACAAAATCACTCTAGGTATAGTTGTCATAATATTAACAAACTTTTACTATATACAGCTTAGGTATTTCAATCATCATAGCCTTCAGGTAGAGCATCAAAACGACGCAAGATTTTCTCAATTCTATCCATACCTTTAACCATATTATCAAATTCTGGACCATAAGAGATTCTAACATATGAATACATTTCACTATCAGACAATTCTCTAAAAGAAAGTGGATTCAAATCAAAGAAAATACCAGGAACAACGATGACATCTTCATGTAATGCCTCATGAAAGAAACCTAAACAATTTGATAATTTCCCTGGTAAATGGCTTAAATCAACCCATATATAAAAAGTAGAATTTGGTTTCAAATTAAAATGGAACCCCATCTTGATCAATCTTTCCAAACAATAGTCTCTCTTATATTGGAAATGTCTCTGTAGAGCAATTGTCTCTTGTTTAACCAAATTTGGTTCTAAAAATGGAATGGCAGCTTGTTGAAATGGATAATTTGTACCACCATCCAAATATGACCCAGCAGAACTTAAGGCATTAATATACTCTTTTGGACCAACAATCCATGAGACTCTCCAACCTGGTAATCTAAAGAATTTTGTTAATCCATCAATAATTAATACTGGATCAACATTAACATCTTCCACTTCACTAGCAGAACTTATAGTTTCACCCAATTCACCATCATAGTAATATCTTGAATAAAATTCATCCATAATTAACAAACATTTTTGTCTACATAAATCATGTAATTCTTTTAACTCATCCTTCCCAATGGATTGACCTGTTGGATTTCTTGGATTTGATGTTAAGATGGCGGAAACACCTCTATTCAATTCACCTTTAACAATTTTCAAATCAATCTTATATCCATCAGTCTCGTATAGTGGTACAGGAATTGGAGCGAAATTTTTAAATAATGACAACATTTCAGCGTAAGCTGTATAATCTGGTAGGAAAAATGAAAGATAAGCATCACCCAACACCGCAGCGATTCTAGTCAATGCAGCTCTACCACCTGGTGCAACACATACGTTTTCCCAAGTATATTTCGATTCTTTGCCCTGTCTATAATGTTCATTGTATAAATTTGCAATAGCAGTTCTCATTTCTTTTATACCGGATGTTGGACCATATTCACGACTTTCAAATGAAATATTAATATCTGTTGGTCTTTCAAAACATCCATCAATATGACCAGTCTCTGGCATACCTTGACCTAAATTAACCCAGTCACCATTTGGATAACCACGTTCACCAGCTCTATCAGTACACCAAATAACACCAGTAGCTGCATTTTGTTTGTTTAAAGCAGGAAAATGAACATCTGGATGACTTAAAGGACCTGGAATTGGGATTGGTGAATGGTTACGTTCTTCACGACCATTTCTAAGTACTTCATCTTTAAAATTGTTTAATGGAGTTTTCTTTGGAGTATCTGGAATTGAAGATGAAGTATTAGCAGATGAAATCATTTCCTGTGTGAAAATATGAGATGATGAACTCTTGATTGAGTCAGGTAAGGTTTGACCCAATTTAGCAAAGGCTTCTTCGTCATCACTCATTGTAAATTTTTGTATCTTTGGTTGTGTTTATTGGAAGTACACTGAATATTCAAAAACCAAGGGATATATAGGGTATTTATTTTATGCTCAATTTCTAACTTTTTCAAGTTCTCCGTATTATGTGAAATCTTATTTTAAAATTCTTCGGAACAGCTCATCGGTAAGTGCAGCACTTTTGAAATAACGGTCAAACGGTATAAACTACAATTAATGAAAAATGTGTTTGATATTTGGGTGTATATATATAAGTTCGTGTTTCTCATTAAGTCTTTTTTGTTATCATATGTATAATCAAAAGCTTGTTGCGACGTATGATCCATTTTTCAACAATGTCTTTGCAGCACCTGGTAGCACTTCGACTTGAATCTCTGTAAATGGAAAACTTTCACCATCGACTGATAAATACCCATGTGATTGCTTTGGGGTTAATCTGTATGCCAAAATCTTGGAGTGTTGTACTTCTGGTTGCAAAACGTGTGAACCTTGATCTAATGATAACAAAGTTGGTGTTATTCTAGCTATACTAGTACGAGCATCTGTGATAACCAAATCAAAAGTTCCATCATTTGGTAAGGCAGCAGGAAAGAATTGCACATCCTTGGCTATATATGGCATTTTCCCCGTATAGAATATCCCTAAATTATCTGCAACGTCTTGATCAATTTTTTCCCAATCATCTGGAATCGGTCCCTTTGGATCATAGTTCAAATTAAATGTATCTTCTGAGATTTTGATCTCTTTTGAGTCAATGATTGTGGAATGTTCATCGAAATGTGCTCTTAATTCATTTTTGCTCTTTGCTGCATATTTCACAGCAATTTCACATGGATATTTAGCTCTTGAAAAGACTTTATATGCAACACCCAATTCAAATCTGGAGGCTCCCATCCATCTTAATGACTCTGTACCAATATCTGAATCTGCAATAACACCAACGGTTTGACTTAAGAATGAGACATAAGTACGATCATTTTGTGTACATGCCATTAAATCCAAATTTATAGTCTTGGCTTTCAATAGTGACAATGCTGCAAATGAAGCATTATTTGTACCATGACATGACTCTGACATTGCATTACCAGAACCACAAGGTAATTGAGTTATCGCGATTTTTTCAAAAGCTTCAGCTCTATCTTCTCTTTGATAAAACCCATTCAACACTTCATGTGGAATCCCATCACCTGAGGCACAAGCTATTATATCATATTTCTCCAAACTTATAGTTCTTGCAATATCTGTTGCGTGTTGTGGGTATTGAGTTTGTCTAACTTCAACTTTAGCCCCCGCAGCTTCTAGAATGGGTTTACATTTCACCAAATATAAATTTATAGCTTTACCTTTACCACCATGAGGATTTACCAATACCAAGATAGATCTATGAGGTTTTGTGTCCACATAACTCTGTTTCAAAATTTCCTGTACAACATCACCAACACCTATTGAATCAATTGATAATATCACCGATGTTGGCACTAAAATTTTCCCCTTTTGTCTGGCAAATACCACCTCAACATCTGCTTCATCACTGGTCATTTGTGAAGAGACCAAGTCTGATGTAGAGCCTGGGATACTTGTGTATGATGCAGTCAAAATATCAGCAAATGGTATACTTTTAGGCGTGTTTGACGCGGCATCTGTGCTGGAACAGCTTAAACAACTTGCAAACGAGGCATTGTCGTTCTTATAAAGGGTGTCTTGATCTTTCACCACAATACCTGTATCTCCCAATACGGCTCTTGATGGGTTGATGGCTGAACTGTCCACCAGTTTGATCCTTTGAGAATCGAAACTTTTATTCATGGTGTAAAGTAGATAGCGTGTCTTTTTGTAAACTTGGGGTGTCGACTGAATAACGAGGGAAAAGAAGTAATGAAGATACTCTATAACCAATGTGCTTGTCTGGGCGGTTTTTCCCATATAGTGTTTGGGTATCTAATTTGGCCTTATCAGTGAATGGACTTGGATTTTCTCCCGTTTGTAAACAATACACGAAGTTTTTTGTTTGGTCAACTGATTAAAATATACGAATTTCCTTATCAAAATATTTCTCTCGAAAATTTTCGCGAGTTTTTAACTAGGAAATTTCTTCGGATGTACGCGGAGGTAACAGTGACAATAGAGATTGTATTCTATTAATTGGAAGATCTAGTTGTTTCTATATCATAAGTGGGCAAGCTTTTTGTAGTCATCATCTTCGAGTGGAGTACCAGCTGTTCCAATGATCTGGTCTTTCTTTTCCGGGGACAAGTTCCTCACGAGAACATGGATATGTGAGAGTTCCTTGATACTTTGCAAGGCATGCCAGTTTCTAAACCACAGTAGATCATCAGTGTTGACCCCCAGTTTCTTCACAAATGTTTTATAAACATATAGGTCAACCAATCTCCTCGTGTATGAGGAGATATCACCCTGTGGTGAGTTAATATCTGATTCAACTGGTGTCTTGGTCCATACCAAAAGATGAGTGACAGAAGGTTCAAAGTTATAACGGAATCTGTTTTCAATTATGCGAATGTCTTCTGGATCATGGAGTAGCGTTTTGGATTTTGGTGTCAAGTGTGTTTCCAATATGTTCAAATTTGAGTCAACATCGGCCCATCCAAGATCTTTCCCTAGCAATATAGCAGTTCTGGATACTCCTTGTTTTCGCAACTTGTCTTTGAAAGCCTGGTATTCTTCCGTTCCTGCTTTGGATCTCTTAAACTGTTCAATCTGGTTGGTTTCTATATCAACATGTTAGCCAGAGATCGAATTAGCAATCAAAGATCTTGAAACCGGATACTCACCTATGATATGCTTTGCCTGTTCCCACGTAATCGGTGGCTCTGGATCTATTGGTTTTTGCTCATTCACCTCACTCATTATTTTTAAAAGCTTGTCTCGAGATCTTAGATCTAAACTTCAATGAATAATATTAACTAAACACAAAATTAAGTTGATAACAATATAAAATTTGAATCCATCGAGATTCCGAGTTTCGCGGTGAGAAAATCCCGGGGACGCTGTTTGACACAAAACGAATTACTACCTATAATTGAAAATAAGCTTGTAGTATCTATTTATGATGAAGATGTAGTTCGATGGTAAAATATCTATGAGATTCAATAATAACAATTATTTTACAAAAGTTGGAAAATTTCGCGTTGCTTAATGTGAGTTTATTTCAAATCCAAATAGCCTGTTTGTCTCATCTAAATACAACACCAGGTGTACCAATGACTTTATCAAACTTATCCTGGCCAAGATCCTTTATCAAGACATGTATATGTGAGAGCTCGGTGACACTCTGTATAGCTGGGAAGTTTCTGAACCAAATAACGTTGTCAGGTTTTAAATCCAATTGCCTCGTGAATGAATTTTCCACGTATGTATCAATAATCTCACGAGTCTTTTCGTCAACATCGCCTATTGGAGATTTTGGATCAGATTTAATGATTACTTTAGACCAAACAACAAGATGTGTTATGGAATCCTCAAAATTATAAGGGAAGTCGTTTGTGATGATCTTGACATCTGTTTCATCCTTGAATAGCTCCGACGATGTGGAGTCTAGCTGGGGGGTACCCCGTGAATCTACCCATTGCAGCCTGTGTCTTATAATCTCATCGACGATAGTCGATCCTTTATCTTTCACTTCTTGTTTGAATTTGCGGTATTTGTCAGTGGCTTCGGGGTTTCTGTATAGTTGATCTAGCGCGTTGGACTCTGATATTGAGGATTAGCAAAAATCGAGCTTTGATATTGATATCCACTCTACTCACTTATTATATCCACTGATCTGTCCCATGTCAATATCTCATTGCTGATAATCATCGTTTTGTCTTTTGTTGGATCTCGTTTGAAAAGCCAGAAACGTAGATTTTTTGAAAAATCGTGAATTTTACAAAAAATTCAATATTTGTGTTTTTCGCGACGCGTTGATTCCAAATTTAGATCCAACGACCTTCCACTGTTTATGATAAACTATCAATATACGTTTATTAAACCTACTTAATATCCCAGATTCACTTTCAGCACATAGCCAACCGTTATTGCCAATGTTATAACCAATATTGGATACTGCATAATCAAAAAAATAGCTAAACAATCCATTTGAATATGATCACCTTCCAATGGTGTATAAAAAGCTGTAAAATAAACTTGTGCAGTTGCGCTAGGTACAGCCCAACTTATGATCAATACAAACCTTGATATATCATCCTCTATCCATTTAGAGCTGAAAAGTCTATTTGTCCAAAGAACACCGATTATCGGTAAGATGACAAGTCGACATAATGTGACAAATAATGCAGTTTTCCAAAACCCCTTAGGGATCTCTCTGATTTCTAATCTTGCAATGGTACCTCCTAATAGCAATAATCCCATGGGTATGGAGGCGTTTCCAACGTATAGTGTAAAATCCATGATGAAATTCAATGGTGGTAAATTATCTGGTGCACTATGGATCTTTATACTATTCTTGACAAATAATGCTCGAAGCCAGGGGATCATGGCCACAACAAATGAAATTATCGTGACTATTGAAGCAGGACGTCCCAAGTTTATAATCATATAGTCCAAAAATTGTAAATTGTACTTGGTGATGAATAATTGATATTTAGTTGGTTTTGGTTCATCTTCATCAAGATCAATGTTTAATCCAATTTCTTGTGTTTTCGATACCGTTTTCGCAAGATCCAAATTATGAGACTTGATTCTATCAGCTTCACTATACTCATCAATTAATGATTTAATATTTTGAGGTTTCCTTTTAGTTCTTGATGAATAACCAGAATCATAACTGTTTATCCTACCAAAATACCCATTAGATACTGCTGAACTCCTTCTTCTTCTGATACTGTGACTCGTACTTGTGACATGAGAGCTTTCCGATACAGCATCACTAACATTATCAACTTCTTCATCTGCCTCATCTTCCTTATCATTACTTTTTTGGAAAAGTGGTCTTACTTTAAATTCTTCGTCTTTTTCGATATCATTTTTGAGATGATCACCATTAGATGATTCACTACTCTGTATATTTTCTTCATCAATGGCCCTTGCCTCTCTGAAATCTAATCCAACAATTTGAAACATTCCCATATTCATCAGTAAAAACTGTTGACACACTAAAAAGACACAACTTATAGCAACACCTTTATCAGCATCTTCTGGACTGAAAATCACACCAGTTCCCATACTTTGCACATATGCAATAGGAAGATCAGAAATATTAGCGAAAATACCACCAAATATCAACCCCCAAACCCATTTCTTCGGTACAGGTGTTATGAAAACAGCTAATGCAGCTAATGCCCCACCGGTACTGAATATTAAAAAGGCAGTCAACACAACAACCCCAATCTCTTTGATCTGGCTCCCCGAGAGACTCGTCACGATCTTGTTGAATGATAAACACGGTAACAGGGCATTGACAACCATATTGGAAATCCCTCTACTTGTCTCCATACTCATGATATCACGCTTCACGAGTAACCATCCCAAGAATATGATGAGATAGATCTTGATGATGGGCTTCACTGCGATGTATATCACACCGCCCACTGAGATATCCACAGTCATCTCCTTATCTTTCTAGCATTGGTGATATAAAATCTCCTTTCTGTCTTAGTTTGCATTGAAATCCAAGAATCAATATTTTCATTGTAATAAATTTTAAATCCATCAATGAAAGCCCGAAAACTGTGGCCCGCAAATTTCTTACTCCGTGGGGTAGATTTTAAGGTATCAACCAAATAAAAAGGTTGAAAATGATGGTATATTGAATTTAGTTATCTAGATCTTGTGTTAAAAAACGTTTTGAGGAATATATTTCTGGTTTTAGCTTGACGTTTGGGCTGTTTTATGGTGAATTCTTGGATCGAGATCCATTTCGCACAGAGATCTACTAGTTCAATATGAAGCCACCACTGTATGAAAACCACAACTACATAGTACATATTCAAAGACCGTATAACCACTAACTATTTGAATTAATGTCTAGCCCCTATCTTTCTGAATAGGTTGGCAACGGCTCATCGTTGGAGTACGTAACACAATCTGGCACCAAAACTAACCGACATTCACTTGGTTTCAGAGTGTTATAACCCCATTTATTCCAATGATTAACAACCAAATTTCTATATGCCTGTGCAGGATTCAAGTCATTAGGTCTAAAGTTTTGTAATGCAATCCAATTGAAATCTTTGTTACCAATCTCCACAGCTGGTGTAATCAACTCGTCCAAGTCAACTTTGGCATCCATCAAGTTGAGTATATTTTCAATGATAGCCTTCACTGGGATACTTGAGCTCCCCATCACAAACACAAATCCCTTCTTTGCAGCATCTTCAACATTTTTAGGTGTAGCTAGCTCAACATTAAAATATCTTTCTTGTAATTCACCATCTGGACTTATCTTTATCAAATCATGCAATATACTAGTCAATGCCTGTTTAGGATCAATATCTGGTGACCTATAATAAAAACAAACAGATTTCCGAGTATCTCCAGATCCTAAAAGGAGTCTTTCCTTAACATAAAAGAAGCATAGATGGAATAAATGTTCTGTAAAGTTGACTTGTAATGATTTGGGATCAAATTGTATAGATGCATCTTGAGGTTGGGTTTTCGCAACAAATATGGCACATTTATCAGTATACATGTGACTGGCAGGTCTTATTTGTAAAACACTTTTTTCTGTTGCTGAATTAAAGGCACTTCTGATTAAATCTGTAAGAAATGTAGCACCCATGGTGGAAATATATTTTGAATAGGTGTAGATGATCTAATGATTGGAGAAACCAGAGGATATATTAATGTGACTAGCTGTTGATTTCAAAAAGGACCAATTCAATATTCGAGGCTGTGAAGTAATATTAGATGAATGCTATGGTAAAGAAGCACATAAATGTTTTCAAAGTCGTATAAATTAGCACTAGCACTATCATTTGAAGTTGATTTTATCCAGACACAAAAGCGAAAGTTGCAATATGACATACGATAACGACATATCGACGCAAAACGATAATATAAAGTTGAGAACAGAGTTATCTTGTCCATTTAAAACCAGATCGGTCACAGCTCTATTGTTATATCACATAGAATAGTTGTCAAATCGGCTCAAGTATTGAAACATCTCGAGGCAACTCGCTATATGGTATATACCTTATCTAAATTACTTGCATTTGAAAACGATAGCACGTGATCGGAATCTCGGATTTTACCCTTAATCCGATATCATCCCCTATAAAGGCTAGAACTTTCAGCAATTTCACGCAGATAACTCTATTTGGCTAAAGTCGTTCTTCTGAATTCACCATCTCTAGTGAAATTTGAAGCAGTGTTTCTTATTTGAGCATAACCTTGCACATGGATGTGATCACAAGAGTCTAGGCCTGAAATCTGAGCAAATGACGAGGGGGCTTGGCTGCACATCCCTGAAACTTTAACCCAGAAAGGTGAAGCCAAAGGGGCAACCTGAAATTCGAGATTTGGGTATATAAGAGAAGGAAAATCCACTTTTAACTTTAATTCTTTCTTTCTTCTACAGTATCACAGATACATTACAAGTTTAGGAATTTTGGAAAATAACCATGGGATATTGCTGCTTCATAACTAGTATATCCTCAGGCTAGATAAGAGTATCAAACCTTGAGTGATTGTTGGCCTTTTTAAATGGTTTTAAGATTTCAAATTTTTTTACAATTTTTCAAAAAGGCTACCTGCACTTTTTTTCTGGTGTTTTGAAATAAGATTTTCAAGCTGGTATTTCGGAATTTTTTAATTGAATTTTTCACTTTTTTCGAGTTTTGAGGGCAAAACATCGGAGATTTTTTTATTATTTGATTTTTCCCGTGCTTATCTTTTTTTAAAATTCTTTTTATGGTATATTTATACCCTTTTTGTTCTTTTTCAGCACGGACTTGGCAAAAAAACGGGATTTTCCTAATTGAAAAAAGTTTAAATATGTGGGTAGGTGCAACATCTTCCATGTTATATCTGGTCCCAAATTACCAGATGCGTTTACTGATTACATAATCAACATAATAGCCAATTAACACATGTTGCCTGTTGCAGATCAAAACCAGGTAAATGACTCTACATTCTCGATTGTCAATATATATAGATGCTGGAATTTCCACATTGGAAATTCCCAATCACTGTATAAAATATAACAATTAATTAACTTTTATTCTTATTTTCAAAACACAACAAACGTTATTACTATAACAAACTATAACTATAGTTACATACTATAATTTAGACACAAAAATTAATTTTTTGACTATCCAACTAACAATTGGCAATATTCAATTGACTTATTTGTCTATCCAACCAACTTGGCTATACTAAGCAAATATTAACTTATTTGTCTATCCAACCAATTTGGCTATATCAATTGCAAATATTAACTTATTTGCTCATCTAATTCCAATTGCTAAATTCATTAAACAATTAAATCACCATGTCACCAAAATCTGATATCGACGAATTGAGAATGACAATAGAAAGAGTGGAAAATAAACTCAATGAAATAATTGACATCCTCACAAAAAGGGATGACGAAGAAGACGTTCAGATTCAAGTCGAAACAAATGTTCACGAAGTTGAATCCAAAACCAATGTTGAACAGGTCCACGAAGAGGTTTTTTCAAACGTTGAAGAAGAAGGATTATTGCAAATCACAAACGAACTTAACACAATTAACGCTGAAACCGAAGCTAATGCTCCTGAAGACAAATTCAACCATAAAGTCTTGAAAGTGGTCGATAACATCAAAATTAACTCCATTTACTTCGAATTGACCGAGAAAACTCCAAAACTAAGGGAATCAAACGAGAATTGGTTACATACTTTGCAAGCATTACAACATCCAGTTAGTGAAGATCCAGCCCCAGATAAACCAAAGAAAGTCCCCCTGCTACAGCCATCCAATGGTCATATCGAGAAACGATCTATGGAACATTTTTCCAAAGGGATGAGTGCTTGTTACATTGCTACATCGCTGGTTACATTGTTACATCCGAACCAAAACTTCAACTCAATAGACCCACACGAATATAAAACTTTCAAAGGGATGAGTGCTTGTTATATCTGGTCCCAAATTACCAGATGCGTTTACTGATTACATAATCAACATAATAGCCAATTAACACATGTTGCCTGTTGCAGATCAAAACCAGGTAAATGACTCTACATTCTCGATT